>JAVTVY010007082.1:0-38506 GCA_036873755.1 Hanleya hanleyi
AAGTATACCGTGTACCGTTGTGGATGGAAGACTCGTGCAGTCGCAAATCTTCTGGGCGAGTAAATAGCTTCAGGCAGGTCGAACAAGAGAACATGTCAGCTGCGTATCAGAAAATGCTGAACATTCCCACCTACCGCCACTCCGATGCGCACTTGTCACATGTCTACGTACACACCGTACCATGTAGAAACTTGTAGCAAAATGTATTATACCATATCTGTGCTGTATTATAACATATCTGTCCAGTATTATACCGAATCTGTGCTATATTATACCATATCTGGCCTGTATTATACCATATCTGTCCTGTATTAGACTTGCACATGTACTATATGAATGTACATGTACTATTTGCCTGTACATGTACTCTGTTCACGTCCATGTGAACATACTCTGTTCAAATCCATGTACACACTCTCTGTCCATATCGCTATATAGCTGAAACATTGCGGAATGCGACGTTAAACCTTAATTATCTCTCTCTCTATCTCTCTCTCTTTCTCAATGAACATGTACTCTGTACAATGTCGCATGATGTAGACCGGTGAGAGAACAACAACAACTAAGATGACAGGTCAATCATTTTATTATCCCCTCCAGTACATTATACCCAACCGGGGGGAGCCGCGTTGGGTGTGTTTACAATACAATTAGTCTCTTGTACTATATGAATGTACATGTACTATTTGCCTGTACATGTACTCTGTTCACGTCCATGTGAACATACTCTGTTCAAATCCATGTACACACTCTCTGTCCATATCGCTATATAGCTGAAACATTGCGGAATGCGACGTTAAACCGTAATTATCTCTCTCTCTATCTCTCTCTCTTTCTCAATGAACATGTACTCTGTACAATGTCGCATGATGTAGACCGGTGAGAGAACAACAACAACTAAGATGACAGGTCAATCATTTTATTATCCCCTCCAGTACATTATACCCAACCGGGGGGAGCCGCGTTGGGTGTGTTTACAATACAATTAGTCTCTTGTCCAATCAGAGGTCGCCATTTGCATCTATCATATTCGTTCTTGTCCGTTAGATGTATTCTCGGCTGTCCAATCAGAAATCGCCGTTTCAGAAAGTTCCATCTTTGCTCGGTGTGACCTAATATGTTTCTTATTCATTCAGCCGTCTGTACATATGTTAGAAGTCTCTCGAGATAATTGCGGCCATATTTTTCCATACAAGGAAAAAACGGCCTTTGGTGGCAAGCTCTCACTTCGCCCACTGTAAATCTCCTCTCTCCTCGTGCAAAGATCACACCCGGCCAAGGGTACACCTTCAAGGCAGGTCAGGCATCGCTGGCGATGGTAGCGGACATCTCCGGGCTCTCCCCTGGTTGAGCTGTAACCCACACTGAAGTAATCATCTATCATTCCATAGTTATGGGCGGGTATCTTTTGGTAACTCTTTTGGGGAGTCGAGCGGGAACCGGCACCTGTTCGTCAATCTTCAACGATTGCTCGTCTGCCTTGGACTTGGCTGGCTTTTCCATTTGATTGAGTCTGGTACAGGTTTTGAGAAATGTACATCTAACATGCGTGTTTCCGTATTGATAGTTAGAGGGGGGAAGAAAAGAGGGGAGGTGACCGTCCTATCAACCAATCAGAAGTCACCATTTCAGAAAGTTTAATCTTCGTTCAGTGTAACCTAAACGTCTTCGGGCAATCCATGATACTGAAGCTCGGAGCTCTTACTTCTCCCGTTTAACACTGGGATCAATTTCCATCGGCTCTTCAATTCGCGGGGGCGGATAGACCTCCATGGGTTCCTACATTCTCAGATTCAATCTCATAGAAGCTGAAATATTCGGTCTCGAGAGTGGCGAGCGTGATCTGTGTATAACATTTTGGTGACGTCTCAATTGACTGGGATGCTTAAAGACTATATCACAATCTGCACATGTATACGTGGGTACTGCGTGGCGTGCACGTGTGTGACAACGTAAACTGTCCAGGCGATGAAAGCGCATCGAGCAAGTTGTGCAAGAGAACATATCGGCTGTGGATCTGGAAATGTTGAATGCCGTAAAATTCTGGCTCTTATAGGCCAACATAGGAGTACCCGAATGTTCTAGTCCCGAATGTTTCACAGTCCCCGGATGTACAAGAACCCGGATGTACACGGATGTAAAAGTCCCCGGGTGTAAAAGTGCCCGGATGTTCACGAATGTTCCACCATCCCGGACTTCTATCAGGCTCAGATTCTCTTTCGGAAGATATGGAGGCTCTGAAGAGCCGTTCTTTTCTGTCGCTGTAAGACAGAACTGTCATTGCCACAGCATCAAGGTCAATAGGACAACGACCATGGCGAGGCCAACGAGCCGTCGCTGGTTCCGGCGTGAGCGCTCGTGGTCCATAGCCCGGGCATCAAGGATGGCTGTCATAGTCCATTAGTGGTGGGTGATAGCACACCTCTCCATCGAGTCCACTCTGTCGATGACCGCTTCTGTGAACTCTTTCAGGATCTGGCGTCGCCCCTCGTTGTCGTTGCCATCTGCAAACATGGCTGGAACCACTGCTCTGTAACCCGTGAGTGATTTAACCACGGGCGCATGCTGTAAAATGCGAGTCTCATAGGAATGGGTCTGCAGATCGAACACGTATACTCGCCAACAACACCTTGAAATGTAGACTCATGGATGGGGTCAAACATCACGGGTTCCTCAACCCTCAGGCGTGCATATCCATGGATTACACGTTGGTGAGATCTCAACTGATTGTGTAGTCTGAAGCGGTGTCGACAATCCCCACATTGATGCCTGGATGTCTCATGGAGACACCGTTCATGGCGGTATAAACTATCCAGGCGATTAAATGTATCTCCACAGGTCTCGCAGGTGTACTGGGCAGTAGCGTCGTGGATGCTAGACTCATGGCGTAGTAGGTTGTGCAAGCGTGTAAAGGACTTGGAGCAAGTGGTACACGTGAACATCGTGTCGTAAGTGGTTAAACGAATGTCTGCTGAAAGTGTCAGACCGCTTCCCTTTTATAGCAAGCTAGCTGTTGATCTATTTTTAGAACATTCAGTTCAACTACTCCCAAGTCGAGGACCGAGATGTACTGGTGTACGACTGAGCCGCATTGCGCACGCGCGCGTGTGTGTGTGTGTGTGCATGTTTGCATCTGTGTGTATGCATCTGTGTGTGTGTATGTGTGTGTGTGTGCGTGTGTGTGTGCCTGTGTGTGTGTGTGTGTGTGTGTGTGTGCGTGTGTGTATGCGTCTGTGTGTAGGTGTGTGTGTATCGTGTGCCATGTTACAGACAGATGAGAGAAAAAGATCAACACGTTCACAAGTGTTCCCATAGGCCCGAAGTGACCTTTGGCCCCGTGCTGCTAGGTAGTGACGTCATCGTACGCAGGCGCACACACACGCACACAAACCTGGTGCACCCGCGCCCTGGTGTACCCTATGTACTGGATGGTCTTCGTGTAACAGATCGCTAGGAACATTCACCACATCTTCCAGAAAATGTTCGTTGTTGTCAGGCGTATGACTCGAAACAGAAATGCTAGGGACCGGCTGCATATCTAGGTTCTTCTGAACTGTGGGTATAGACGGGCACTCCGTGATCGCATCACCAGTGGCATTCGTCTCCCCGGGCACATCTTCACTAGGTCTGACCCTCCTGGGTGCCTCTTTAGTGGGAAGTTGTCGCTCATACCCTGGTGACGGACCATGAATCAAACGCTGATGCCGTCTTAACTGACTGGGTCGTTTGAAGAGTTGATCACATTCATTACATTGTTCCATCGCGCCCTCGTGGAGTGAACATTCGTGGCGCAGTAAAGCATCTTCTCGATTAAATGACCGTGCGCAAGTTATACAAGTATACCGTGTGCCGTTGTGGATGGAAGATTCGTGCCGTCGCAAATCTTCTGGGCGAGTAAATGGCTTCAGGCAGGTCGAACAAGAGAACATGTCGGCTGCGTATCAGAAAATGCTGAACATTCCCACCTACCGCCACTTTTATAAGCCCGCAGCCTCCTACGTCGTTCTCCCCACCAATCAGCGCATCGCTGTCCTGTACACTCGGGTGCGTACTTGTCACATGTCTACGTACACACCGTAACATGTAAAAACTTGTAACAAAATGTATTATACCATATCTGTGCTGTATTATAACTCCGAGCTTCAGTATCATGGATTGCCCGAAGACCTTTAGGTTACACTGAACGAAGATTAAACTTTCTGAAATGGTGGCTTCTGATTGGTTGATAGGACGGTCACCTCCCCTCTTTTCTTTTCCCCTCTAACTATAAATACGGAAACACGCATGTTAGATATACATTTCTCAAAACCTGTACCAGACACGATGAAATGGAAAAGCCAGCCAATTCCAAGGCAGACGAGCAATCGTTGAAGATTGACGAACAGGTGCCGGTTCCCGCTCGACTCTCCAAAGGAGTTACCAAAAGATACCCGCCCATAACAATGGAAATGATAGATGATTACTTCAGTGTGGGTTACAGCTCAACCAGGGGAGAGCCCGGAGATGTTCGCTACCATCGCCAACGATACCTGACCTGCCTTGGAGGTGTACCCTTGGCCGAGTGTGATCTTTGCACGAGGAGAGAGGAGATTTTACAGTGGGCGAAGTGAGAGCTTGCCACCAAAGGCCGTTTTTTCCTTGTATGGAAAAATATGCCCGCAATTATCTCGAGAGACTTCTAACATATGTACAGACGGCTGAATGAATGAGTAAGAATCATATTAGGTCACACCGAGCAAAGATGAAACTTTCTGAAACGGCGATTTCTGATTGGACAGCCGAGAATACATCTAACGGACAAGACCGAATATGATAGATGCAAATGGCGACCTATGATTGGACAAGAGGCTAATTGTATTGTAAACACACCCAACGCGGCTCCCCCAGCTTGGGTATAATGTGCTGGAGGGGATAATAAAATGATTGTCCTGTGATCCTAGTTGTTGTTGTTCTCTCACCGGTCTACATCATGCGACATTGTACAGAGTACATGTTCATTGAGAGAGAGAGAGGGAGAGAGGGAGAGAGAGAATTAAGGTTTAACGTCGCATTCCGCAATATTTCAGCTATATAGCGATATGGACAGAGAGTATGTACATGGATTTGAACAGAGTATGATCACATGGACGTGAACAGAGTCCATGTACAGGCAAATAGCACACGTACATTCACATAGTACATGTGCATGTCTAATACAGGACAGATATGGTATAATACAGGCCAGATATGGTATAATATAGCACAGATTCGGTATAATACTGGACAGATATGTTATAATACAGCACAGATATGGTATAATACATTTTGTTACAAGTTTTTACATGTTAGGGTGTGTACGTAGACATGTGACAAGTGCGCACCCGAGTGTACAGGACAGCGATGCGCTGATTGGTGGGGAGAACGACGTAGGAGACTGTGGGCTTATAAACGTGGCGGTAGGTGGGAATGTTCAGTATTTTCTGATACGCAGCCGACATATTCTCTTGTTCGACCTGCCTGAAGCCATTTACTCGCCCAGAAGATTTGCGACGGCACGAGTCTTCCATCCACAACGGCGCACGGTATACTTGTATAACTTGCGCACGGTCATTTAATCGAGAAGATGCTTCACTGCGCCGCGAACGTTCACTCCACGAGGGCGCAATGGATCAATGTAATGAATGTGATCAACTCTTCAAACGACCCAGTCAGTTAAGACGGCATCAGCGTTTGATTCATGGTCCGTCACCAGGGTATGAGCGACAACTTCCCACTAAAGAGGCACCCAGGAGGGTCAGACCTAGTGAAGATGAGCCCGGGGAGACGAATGCCACTGGTCATGCGATCACGGAGAGCCCGTCTATACCCACATTTCAGCCTAGATATGCAGCCGGTCCCTAGCATTTCTGTTTCGAGTCGTACGCCTGACAACAACGAACATTTTCTGGAAGATGCGCTGAATGTTCCTAGCGATCTGTTACACGAAGACCATCCAGTGCGTGACATCTATCGGCGCCATTGGCCCGTGATACGGCACAGTTTCCACCGTCATGGCCCTATTCAAGATATCTACAATTTCCCACTGACCCACCTCGCGCGTTTACGCAGCTACGTGAAAGCCATCTTCAATGACCGAGCTACGTCCTTCAAATTAAATCTGACGTTTGGTTATGTGCTGAGGCATAAAACGACAGACCAAGTCCGATACTTTTACCCGAGCAGTAACAACCAAGTGTACGACCAACCGTTTACCATCATTAACCGGGCGACGCTAGAGACGATGCTGGACCAAGTGAACCAATTGGATGCCTTGGAATGGGCCCAACAACAGCGTCCCAACACCAAGTGGATAGTGGAGAGAGTCACCAATGTTACGTTCTTCGTGACCAAATTACGGAATCTTCCCATCGGATGAATGTATTCACCCACGCACAGATAGATACTCAGAATGCGCAAACAAGTATATGAGGATATGTTGCCTCAACGGAATCCTGGCCTACCCCCTGACGATTAAACAAACGGTTCAGAGCGAACAAGACGGAAGATAGAACTTTCTGAAATGGCGACTTCTGATTGGACCACGGGTGGCCCAACAAGACCCCAAAACGTCTATTTCCATACCCTTTTCCCACAATTCCCTGTCTGCGCATGCGCAGAATGTCAAGCACGGACAAGACACTAGTCCAGGCGGATGCTCCCTCACATATGCTTCACATTGATACCTCACTCGACCCAATCGGCCCACTAGGGGCTCCCTAGATCCCAAAACGTCTATGTCCATACACTTGGTCTGCTGCGCATGCGCAGAATGACGTCAGTTCCACGTCTCACTCACCCCGTCGGATGCTCCTTCCCGAATTCTTCACATTGATACCTCATACGACTCCATAGGACCCCTAGGTTCCCACCTCGACCTCAAAACGTCTATTTCCATACCCTTTTCCCACAATTCCCTGTCTGCGCATGCGCAGAATGTCGAACACGGACGACACACCAGTCCAGGTGGATGCTCCCTCACGACTGCTTTACATTGATACCTCACTCAACTCCATTGGACCATTAGTGGGCCACCTAGACCCCAAAACGTCTATTTCCATATACTTTGTCTACTGCGCATGCGCAGAATGACGTCCGTTCCACGTCATACTAGTCGAGGCGGATGCCCTCTGACGTATCCTTCACAACGATACCTCACACGACTCCATAGGCCCAATAGTGGCCCACCTAGACCCCAAAATGTCTATTTCCATACCCTTTTCCCACAATTCCCTGTTTGCGCATGCGGCAAATGTTGACAACGCCCGAGCCACTGGTCCAGGTGAATGCCCCCTCACATATGCTTCACATTGGTACCTCACTCAACTCCATTGGACCATTAGAGACCCACCTAGACCCCAAAACGTTTATTTCCATACCCTTTGTCCACCGCGCATGCGCAGAATGACGACATTTCAACGCCACACCCAACCCATCAGATGCCCCTTCACGAATGCTTCATATTGATACATCATACGACCCAATCGAACCGTGCAGCGTATCTGAAGTCTGGGGACCTATAGTGGTCAAAACTTGGCACTCAGCCAATGCTGATGCAATCCATAACCACAACGCCACCTGTCGCCACCAAGAGTTACCTCCCTGGAAAACGAGAGATCCTGAAGGATCTTGGCGCCCACCATTGTCCGACGATTGTAAGCTAATAACAAGAGGATCTTTTTGTCCACTGTTTCTAAGAACGAACGATTGATTTGTAATTTTGTTTACAGAATTTCGAATCTGAGCGAAAAAGATCGAAAAAGGGACACTGGACACCAGTTTCTAAGTTTCAGGAGTTTCAAGATTTCTAGAAACTGTTCTTATGTTGGTTGCTATAGTACAAGAGAAATGAGCAAAGTTAGTCTGAAAGTGAATGTATATGTACGGAGGATCCTTCGTCTTCGTTTTGTAGTATTTTTATTTTATTTATTTTTTACACGTGTAATCATTGGGTACAGGAAGCGAAGACAAATCTTTTTGACACTTTGGCACGATTTTATAATTAGGAACGAATGCTAATTATGTTCTGTTTACTGGGCTAGTTTGAGATATCTCTTTTAAGATACCGTGCTCGAAAATAGTAAGATGGTACAATACTTAATACTGAAGGGATCCGGTCCGCGCAGTAATGTTGAAACTTTGAAAGTGGCTGAATCCTGATTATCTCCCTTGGATCGAAACCTGCAGTAGTCTACATTTGTCGAGTTGGGACGTTGTCTCACAAGGGTGACATCCCTTCATGTAGCCAACCCGCCGGCAGACGAAAGGGTGGGGCAGTTCACTTGCAACTGCATGGACTAAAGAAAACTGATTTAAAATTTGAAGAAATACATTTTAATTCCGAATTATTTGAAATCCTTGACATGGAAAGTGAAGGTATGGATATTCTCTATAGTCAATATATAGAATATGCCCCACCGTTTGATCCGCCGACTCTTGCGATGCAACGTCACGACTCTGGAATACCGTATTAATTTGAAGGGGTAACTTGGATTTTCGAATCGGACCAAAAAGGTATCGTGCACAACTAGGCCCCATGTACCAAATTTCGGAAAGATCCATGAAATATTTCCTGAGAGTTCCCGATAACTACGTTTCAAGGGGAAATTGGCGGCCATATTGGATTTTCGAATCGGACCAAAAAGGTATCTTGCACAACTGGGCAACAAGGGAAATCTGTGTACCAAATTTGAGGAAGATCCATGCAGTACTTCTTGAGAAATCACGATAATAAAGTTTCATTGGGAAATCGAAGATGGGCGCCTGGTGACCATATTGGATTTTCGAATCGGACTGAAAAAGCTATTTTGCACAGCTAGACCCCAAGGGGAACCTATGTACCAAATTTGATAAAGATCCCTGCCATACTTCCTGAGAAATCACGATAACAAAGTTTCATGGGAAATTCAAGATGGCCACCTGGCGGCCATATTGGATTTTCGAATCAGACCAAAAAGGTATCTTGCACAACTGGGCAACAAGGGGAATCTGTGTACCAAATTTAAGGAAGATCCATGCAGTACTTCTTGAGAAATCACGATAACAAAGTTTCATTGGGAAATCCAAGATGGGCGCCTGGTGACCATATTGGATTTTCGAATCGGACTGAAAAAGCTATTTTGCACAACTAGACCCCAAGAGGAACCTATGTACCAAATTTGAGGAAGATCCCTGCCGTACTTCCTGAGAAATCACGATAACAAAGTTTCATGAGAAAATCCAATGTGGCCGCCTGTTGGCCATATTGAATTTTCGAATCGGACCAGAAAAGGTATCTTGCACAACTACTTTAGACGACAAGGGGAACCTGTGTACCAGATTTGACAAAGATCCATGCAGTAGTTCCTGAGAAATCGCATTTACAAAGTTTCATGGGGAAATGCAAGATGGCCGCCTGGTGGCCATATTGGATTTTCGATTCGGACTAGAAAAGGTATCTTGCACAACTAGACCCGAAGGGGAACCTGTGTACCAAATTTGAAAAAGATCCATGCAGTACTTCCTGAGAAATGACAATAACACTGTTTCATGGGGAAATCCAAGATGGCTGCCTGGTGGCCATATTGGATTTTCGAATCGGACCAGAAAAGGTTCTTGCACAACTAGACCCGAAGGGGAACCTGTGTACCAAATTTGAGAAAGATCCATGCAGTAGTTCCTGAGAAATCGCGATAAAAAGGTTTCATAGGGAAATCCAAGATGGCTGGCTGGTGGCCATATTGGATTTTCGAATCGGACCAGAAAAGGTATCTTGCACAACTAGACCACAAGGGGAACCGGTGTACCAAATTTGAGAAAGATCCATGCAGAACTTCCTGAGAAATCGCGATAACAAGGTTTCATGGGGAAATCCAAGATGGCCACCTCGTGGCCATATTAGATTTTCTTTTCGGACCAGAAAAGGTATCTTGCACAACTAGACCCAAAGGCAAACCTGTGTACCAAATTTGAAAAAGATCCATGCAATACTTCTTGAGAAATGACAATAACAATGTTTCATGGGGAAATCCAAGATGGCTGCCTGGTGGCCATATTGGATTTTCGAATCGGACCACAAAGGGTTCTTGCACAACTAGACCCGAAGGGGAACCTGTGTACAAAATTTGAGAAAGATCCATGCAGTAGTTCCTGAGAAATCGCGATAACAAAGTTTCATACGGAAATCCAAGATGGCTACCTGGTGGCCATATTGGATTTTCGAATCGGACCAGAAAAGGTATCTTGCACAACTAGACCCCAAGGGGAACCTGTGTACCAAATTTGAGAAAGATCCATGCAGTAGTTCCTGAGAAATCGCGATAACAAGGTTTCATGGGAAATCCAAGATGGCTGCCTGGTGGCCATATTGGATTTTCGAATCGGACCAAAAAAGGTATCTTGCACAACTAGACCCCAAGGGGAACCTGTGTACCAAATTTGAGAAAGATCCATGCAGCAGTTCCTGAGAAATCGCGATAACAAGGTTTCATGGGGAAATCCAAGATGGCTGCCTGGTGACCATATTGGATTTTCGAATCGGATCAGAAAAGGTATCTTGCACAACTAGACCCCAAGGGGAACCTGTGTACCAAATTTATAAAAGATCCATGCAGTAGTTCCTGAGAAACCACGATAACAAGAATTGTTTACGGACGGAAGACGGACTGACTGACTGACTGACTGACGGACGGACGGACGACGGACAACACGTGATTTGAACAGCCCAGCCGCTTACCCTACTACTGTTATGTACTGGTATAAGAGATGAAGATCTATTGCAGAAACACGAAACAGAATACGAATGTATTAACCCTATCTGGCCTGGGGGGGGGGCAAAATGCCCCCCCCCCCCCTACCAAACTTTCTGCGCTATCTCCGGAGGGACAAAAAAATAGAGAGCTGAAACTCCGTGACTTTATAGACTATCATATTGGGGTCATTTTGAGCCTATTTGCATGACCCCCTGAGGAGAGGATCATGGGTAAATTCAAGATGGCGGCCATGTGGGGTCCCAGAAAAGTGATGTGTTTGTCATATTTCTTCAAAATTTCTGCGATGAAAAGTGTGCAAAAACTATTTTATTTCACATCACATTAATATTTACTGATTTACTGATGCAGAAATTGCATAAATAAAAAATTCAGAAAATCTGACCGAAAAATCGACCAAAAAATGCCGTTTTTGAAAATGACGTCACCGTGACGTCATCAAGGCGGCCATCTTGGATTTTTTACATTTCCTGGTAGAGCTTGACACAAGGGTACAGTGTGGGAAGTTTCAGCTCCCTAGATCAAGGGGTAAGAAAAATAATTAGGGGGGGCATTTGCCCCCCCCACCCCAGGCCACGACAGGTCCCAAAAAACCCAGGCCAGATAGGGTTAATACAAATTTACTTAATTTCCTTTGTCACAAACAAGTCTTCCGCATCTTTTGCTGTATCACACCTGATGAACGGCGTGTTCAACTGCCACAAGCAAGGAGTTTGCTGATATGTACATTGACGACTTTCTCATGGTGAGTCGAAACTCATTGCGTCGCCGAGCTAGAGCTTTGTTTGTAGTCGGATATAATCCATGAATTATTTGTTCAATTACCAGTTCGTGGTATAACTGCAATGGTATAAACAAAGACTTATATTTGAAGGGATGAATTTACCCCAATTCGATTATTTGCATGCAGGTAAAAGAACAAAAAAAAATCATACATATCACTGATATAATTCTGAATCACATGGCTGTGACATTTCTGCCTTGAATATCCTGATCTTGCATTACACCATTACTGGTTATCAATGTGACCACTACACGTTCACCTGCCTCACTTTTGTTATATACATTTTTGTATACGCCGTAGAGCGTTTACGTTGTCGTGTATAGCTAAGCGATTGCATGTACTTTTATCTGGGACTGCTGGAAAATTTTCGACGGTAATGACTCAAGTGGGAATCTGTTCTAATCGACTTTCTTTAAACGGACAAACTCAGAAATATTAGATTTCTCTGTCTATAAACATTACGATCCAGACATGTCCACCCGAACTAGCTGTAGTTTAATGTTCCCCTATTAGCCTCTCGTGGGTCCATTGTAAAACTGGATGGCCACATCGGATTGATTTTCTGTAACCGCATGACTGTTATAGAATGCTTCTCTTTCTCCTGTTGCCAAAGCAATGTCGGCGTTGTTAGGTACTGATAAATGTCCTATGTCTTGACGTCATTCACTGGCGGTAAAGAGCTATCTTTCAATTTCTTAGCCTCATCTAGCTGACGGCGAAGTTGTTGGATCATTTGGTCCTTCTGTGAACGAAACATAGGGGAAATATGTGTCAGAATATAGCATGTGCATTGTATCACATGTATTCATTCAATATCTGTGAGCACAACATCATATATAGCCTGTGCATGGAAAACGGTCACTGTACCATATTTATACAGCGTTAGAAAAAAAATGTGTTGTCACTGTTCGATGAGATAAAGATACACCAGAAGATGTTAAAAGAGGCGAATTACATAGTCAGGAAAAAGGCGAAATAGGTCTAAAGGAGATCAATTAGAGCAATCAATCTTTTCCATTATAACCTACAATTGACAATGGCCATCACCTTTTTAGGCCGATGCACAATGAGAATAAACGTTAGATCATCACTTTTTCCCAAAAGCCTGAAGACGCAAAATTTCCATGTGATTTTTTAATAAGGAAATCCATTTGGATTAACCCTATCTGACCTGGGCGATTTTGGGTGTATCGCAGCCTGGGAGGGGGGGAGGGGGGGGAAGTGCCCCCCCCCCTATATATTTTCTCTACCACTAAGGCTAGAGCGCTGAAACTTACCACACAGTATCTCTGGTTCAAGCTCTACCGGGAAATGTAACAAAATCCAAGATGGCCGCCATGATGACGTCGGAAGCCATTTTTCGGCCTTTTTGGGGTCGATTTTTCGAAATTTTCATTTTCCCGATTCTTCTCTCGAAACAAAAATCAATAAAATATAGGATAATTAGTTTTGCATAAATAAAATACTTTCAAGGCCTTTTAGGCAAGGAAAATGCGAAGAAATGGAGCGAAAAGATTGAAAAGCACGACTTTCGCGGATACCACATGGCCGCCATTTTGAATTTACCCATGATCCTCTGCCCAGGGGTATATGAAAATAGGCTCAAAATGACCCCAATAAGATAAGCTAAAAAGTCACCAAGTTTCAGCCTCCTCGGTGTTATCGTTTCGGAGCAGCAGAGAAAAGTTCACTGGGGGGGGGGGGGGTTGCGGCCCCCCCCACCCCCAGGCCAGGTAGGGTTAAGAATACTGATCAGCGATACGGATTTTATTATTTTTTTAATATCATGACTTGCTGCCATTATTGAAAACTGTTGACCACTTCTGTCTTGAAGGAAACTAGCCTATGTTTATGTATACTATGATTGTTTTTTTTTGTGCTGATGTTTTTTTTTAAATAGGTCTTTGGATTATGGACGCGAAAATACTTTAAACTTCCCCCCCCCCCCCATCCCAAACCAAATTTTCTGCGCTATTGCGCTATCTCCGGAACGACAAAAATGGATAGCTGAAACTCCTTGACTTTATAGTTTATCATATTGGGGTCATTTTCAGCTTATTTGCATAACCCCGAGCAGAGGATCATGGATAAATTCAAGATGGCGGCCACGTGGGGTACCAGAAAAGTGATGTTTTAGTCATATTTCTTCAGAATTTCGGCTTTTCCGCGATGAAAAGTGAGCGAAAACTATTCTATCACATTAATATTTACTAATTTATCTAGCAATTTTTTGCGGGGAAATTGCATAAGTAAATCAATCGGAAAATCCGACCGAAAAATCGACCAAAAAATGCCGTTTTTGAAAATGACGTCATCAAAGCGGCCATCTTGGAATTTTTTTTACATCTTCTGTTAGGGCTTGACCCAAGGGTATCATATAGTGTAGTTTCAGCCCCCTAGCTCAAGGGGTAAGACAAATAATTAGGAGGGTGGGGCGAAGGGGGAGCCTATTTCGGCCCACACAGACCTGGACAGGCCCCCAAAAGCCCAGGCCAGATAGGGTTAATGGACGACGGCTGAATATTGAATAACGGACGCTTGTATCATCATCTTCATTCGGTAATCTTTTTCATAATCTTTGAATCCTGATGACCAGGCATTATTACCATTAAAACGGCTGTATATATTATCGGTATTTATTATACTGCATATATAGATCCAGCCAGTATCGTGTCTTTTCTTGTTCGAATCACCTGCCTAACATGCTGCCGACCAGGTAGACATTTGTGCGAGAGACTAGGCCAAAGTTAACGAGATATATGGGGCGAGGGAAATAATAGTATTAATGTGATGTAAATAAACACGCCGCCAGAACAGTTATACAGGTAAATATAATTTACAACAGGTAAACAATGGACCATACGCTGTCAGTGTATGGTCCATGGATGAATCAATGTGTGTATTCATGCTGCCTCGCTCAACGGATATATACAAGAGGGATGTTAGCTTCGATTAATCTATTAATGTTCCCGCGCTACCGGCCTTGATTAATTAAGACAATATAAAGCGTTGCTGTCCGATGATATAATCGAAGTACATTAAAATGGTAACTTCATAACGGGATATTCCGGAGTCGGGTTTTTTTAATCATGTGTTGGTCGTATCGTAATTGTGCTAAACTGGCTGTACATGTAGCTGCATGATACACACTGTTCAGTTGATCGTTATCGTCTGTCAAAGATATTGTCAATACAGTGTTTGATACAGACGTGTTCAAGTTTTGAACATCCAAATGGGTATCAATAATATAGTACACCTTATTGGGCTTTCTATACTGTGGTCACAGATGTCCGGGACAAAATACAGACGAAATATGGTATTACACGATAGAAGAGTGTACGTGGATACCACATCACATTCTTCGCGTTTTAATGACCACCTCGTGTATGTTTTGCTATTAATCGAGACATGTGTTGTATCAGAACTAGAAGTGTGTATCGTTGCATTAGACTAACTCGACGGCACTGGGACTCGTCAAACAGCCTACAACAGTAGACTCTTGCACAGGCTGAGTATTCAAATTTCAGCATCAGCTCGTCTCCCGTGATCCAAATCTCGATTTTTGTTTTGAATCTGCGCAAACACTACACATGTCAATTTTACCGCGCAACTACGTCACATGATATGTTGTAAGCAGAGAGGTGGTGTCCAATGCATTCTAGCTAGGCCTAGTCAAATGTAAGGATGTGGTTTCTAGTTCACTTGCTTCTGGTTGTATGTAACGGGTTGTCAGTTGGTCTGAGAAGACAAGCTCACCTGTCGATTTTCTGTTTGCAGGGCGGTGAATCTGAAGTCTTTGGTCATGGTAGAAGTAAGTGTATTTATCTTCAAACTGGATTCCCCGCCAGGACTGGTCCTACTTTCCTTGAAATGTAATATCTGCAATTACAAAATACATGACATATGTGTTTGCATTCAACATAACCATGCACATATAAGGTAATCTGCTGGTTGTCTACATTCATATTTGCTGAAAATAGGCGGAAGAAATGTTTGTTTCCCCCTTTTCTGAGAATTTTTCTCCTTACTGAATGGATTACGAGGTTATGTGTTCTCACATTAACCGCTTTTCTCCCTTTCTCTCAATCCACTTCGACAGATCGTAACCAGAGTTACAGAGTGTACAGTGTACACTAAATGAAGGCGTATGTCTCTATTCTGAATATGTCTGTTACAGATGAGGATCCCAAAAGAGCCATTTGGATTGATATTGAAAAGCTGTGGAGGTATGATACCAATCCATTTAGCGTTTGTTTTAGCTGACTGAGTGATATCAGAGTGGTCTCCACCTCGCGACATCTAGTGACGATAGCTAACGCCAACCATTCGGCTACGGAGACAATCTACCAGTGTGTGTGTGTGTGTGTAGGTGTGTCTGTCTGTGTGTGCGTGTGTGTGTGTGAGTGTTAAAACTACACTTATACTTCGCGCATACACCTGTAATAACTAGAAAATCTATGATACAAGCGTCTAGACCGTCATTCATTATTCAGTCGTCGTCCATTAAAGAATTTCCGCGTCCATACTCTCTGGAGTATGTGTCAGACGAGTTAGTACTTAACTAAGAATTAAACCTTTTTGGCAGCTCTATTTAGCTCCCAGTCAGATATGCATATTTGTGGAATGAAAGCGAGGCCGCCAATCTGTGACGTCACAGACGCGATAGCTCGCTAATGATAGGTAGCAATTTAGTATAGATTACATACTGGGAGAGAGTTAATCAGCTGTGACAAATCCAATTATCGGTTTTATCTGAATTGTGATTTTGTGGAATTCTTCACAATTCGACTCGAGAATACTACCGCCTTATAAATAGCAGTGTAAATTGACTCCAAGATGCCGTATTGTGCCGCCTACGCTTGTACAAACGAGCAGAAAAAAGGTTGTGGGGTGATTGTTTTCTCGTTTCCCGTGGAGACCATCCGACGGAAAAATTGGGTGCACTATTGCCGTCGTGTAGGACAATGCTTTGTTGATAAAATCGACATTTTGTTGAACCAAATTTGACGGTCTTGTTGTAAATTGTTCTTATTTACAGTTCAGTGGTTCTCCATACATGTGCGCGAGCTAAAAATAGCTCACGTCAAAATATTTAGGAGAGGGTATTTGAAAGTCAGGCGAGTGGTTGCAATATAATACAATGAAGTTATTATACAATGTTGAATCCAGTATGGAGTTTTATTGTATGAGTCTACGTTGGGTTGAAAGTCCAATACGGACTTTCAACCCAACGTAGACGAGTACAATAAAAAATCCATTTTGGATTCAACATTGTATAATGACCTATTTATTATACATCGAAAGACAAACCTATGACAGAGTTAAAACTTTGGTTTATTACTGATAAATTTACAAAGCATAACATGAAAAACTACACAGATAAATACTTCGATTGTTAATTTCGCTTTTTTGAAATATGAAAATCAAGTTAAAGAATACATTTAAATGGATGATATATATTATGCTTTGATTTTTTTTTTTTTTTTTTTTTGAAATATTTCATGAAATATTCAGGAAAATATGTAGGCCTACAACAGTCCAGTCTTTTTCAAAAGCCCTTTCCGTTGAAATTTAGTGTGAGATTAAATGTCCCACTGGTTATATTAGCTGATTGAAATAGTGGAGCAGTGAATCCCAAAGAATTCTGGGCGGTAATAGATTGAACTCATTTGACCGATTGTCAGAAGCAGATGACACTGTGACGACACTGTGACACGTACATATAATCTTGAGTTATCCCCCTTTGAAAGAATCCAATACGCAGTCTTGACGAGTCCAATAACACTTTCTGACGAGTCCAATAACACTTGCTCGCGGACCCAATACGGTTCTTGGTACTGGACCGACACGTGGTTCAAATAAACGGTTTACGTGAGCTAAATATCACTCTCGTGACATGAATTTAGTAGACTGTTTGCGTGCAGGTGAGCTATCTGATAATGTTACCAACACCCGTTGTGGGAGAAATCGCCCCCCCCCCCAATGTATCTGCGAAAAGTCGAGAGCAGGACAGCTAGAAAGTCGCAATTTGTTCTTTCCTATCAATTACGCTAGCTGGACGGCATATTCCTACTGGAAATAATTTATTGAACACAGATTTGCCAGAAGTAAAAAAAAAAAAAAAAAAATGAACTAAATCTGTACGGTACATGATATCTAACGTCGTGCTTTCAAACTGACCTGAACGGAAGAGCAAACTCCAAAATTAGGGTATGTCTCAGTGTTGAAATTTCACCAGGCAGGTCTCCACTAACAAATTATCTCGATCATTGTCCAAATATTTATTCATTCTATGGATAGGGGGCCTATATATAACGTCCGCCATAGATAATAAATAACATGTTTGCAAGTGGCTTGTTTGACGTTACGTGGTCGCGTGACGCCTAAGCTCATTAACGGGTTAAGTGGAGGAAATTGAGCTACAGATCTTTAATAATTAAAAAGGCTTAAATACGCCCACAGGGGGCAAGGAAGTACTAACTCTTCTGACACATATTCCAGAGAAGAAAAAAATATTGATAAAAATCCTTTAATGTACATTTTACACTAAACTACTGAACTCTTTGCCGCACTAAAACTAAAATAAATATTACTGTAAAATATACGGCAAAAATTTACAGTGGATGCATGTTCTTATACCGAACAGTATTACTCCGTTCCTACCTGCATGGTTAATGCTCTGTTACCATATGGTTTCACGAATTAAAAAAACAGAATTGTATCAGTAATTGGTCACTGCATGGTACTGACCAGCGTACCTTCGATCATTCAATGCACTGCATCAATAAGTCAGGTACAGTTACTGCGTAGAACAGTTCAGTTATCAAGCAAATGATTTTTATAAAAAATTTCTTTGCATCAAGCGATATCTTCCAATTTTTAAACACACGATTGGTCAATTCAAATATGAAAATAAATCCGGTATTTTTTTAAAAGAAAACAACCATTCCAATCGTGAATCTATCGAGGTCCATTACAGTTTAGGTACGAACTGGGCAGTAAATGACCAGCTATCTAGTTACTGTGCAGTTCCTGTAAGGAATCGTGGATCAGATGACTGCATAGTACATTTAGGTCCCCAACACCAACGTGAATCATCACTTGTGAATCGACCGTCTTCAGTATTTCGGAGCGATACTAGATATTTTACAGGATATTCTTCGGTCTTGATCCGGCGAAGTCGGCTAATTAAAATCTTTTGATACCACCTTCAGAAAATCTACTTCTAGCATTAAAGGATTACTTTATTCGCCTATATTTGAATGTGTCTATAATTATTAGCAACAGTGTTGCCAATGTCATAATAAAAAAATAATGCTGAAGATTTGTTGCTCACCACGCCGTGTCAGAAGGATTGGGTCAAAGTGACCAGATATTTCTGGGTATAGACGTGACGGGTTTTATTTTGACCCAAACATTTTGAGTCGTTTTAAGTCAGCTATTTTGGATACGTCACGTCTATACCCAATTCTTCTGACAGTGTTGCTGCACTGAGTAACGTTTTCAGTTGTGCAGGAAGTGAGTGTACTCAACTGAAAATGTCACACAACTCCATAGAAATTTAAGGAAGATCTTGACGGTAATTTGAACAAGCGGTAATCCAATCAATTCAACCACAGCCTAGTTGATTTTATCAGTTCAATAGTAATACTAGAAGGTCTACGAAATCCAAGATGGCCGCCATGATGACTTCGGAAGCCATTTTTCGGCCTTTTTGGTGTCGATTTTTCGAAATTTTCATTTTCCCGATTCTTCTCTCGAAACAAAAATCAAATAAAATATAGGATAATTAGTTTTGCATAAATAAAATACTTTCAAGGCCTTTTAGGCAAGGAAAATGTGAAGAAATGGAGCGAAAAGATTGAAAAGCACGACTTTCGCGGATACCACATGGCCGCCATTTTGAATTTACCCATGATCCTCTGCCCAGGGGTATATGAAAATAGGCTCAAAATGACCCCAATAAGATAAGCTTAAAAGTCACCAAGTTTCAGCCTCCTCGGTTTTGTCGTTTCGGAGCAGCAGAGAAAAGTTCACTGGGGGGGGTGCGGCCCCCCTCCCCCACCCCCAGGCCAGGTAGGGTTAAGAATACTGATCAGCGATACGGATTTTATTATTTTTTTAATATCATGACTTGCTGCCATTATTGAAAACTGTTGACCACTTCTGTCTTGAAGGAAACTAGCCTATGTTTATGTATACTATGATTGTTTTTTTTTGTGCTGATGTTTTTTTTTAAATAGGTCTTTGGATTATGGACGCGAAAATACTTTAAACTTCCCCCCCCCCCCCATCCCAAACCAAATTTTCTGCGCTATTGCGCTATCTCCGGAACGACAAAAATGGATAGCTGAAACTCCTTGACTTTATAGTTTATCATATTGGGGTCATTTTCAGCTTATTTGCATAACCCCGAGCAGAGGATCATGGATAAATTCAAGATGGCGGCCACGTGGGTACCAGAAAAGTGATGTTTTAGTCATATTTCTTCAGAATTTCGGCTTTTCCGCGATGAAAAGTGGGCAAAAACTATTCTATCACATTAATATTTACTAATTTATCTAGCAATTTTATGCGGGGAAATTGCATAAGTAAATCAATCGGAAAATCCGACCGAAAAATCGACCAAAAAATGCCGTTTTTGAAAATGACGTCATCAAAGCGGCCATCTTGGAAATTTGTTTACATCTTCTGTTAGGGCTTGACCCAAGGGTATCATATAGTGTAGTTTTAGCCCCCTAGCTCAAGGGGTAAGACAAATAATTAGGGGGGTGGGGCGGGGGGCCTATTTCGGCCCACACAGGCCTGGACAGGCCCCAAAAAGCCCAGGCCAGATAGGGTTAATGGACGACGGCTGAATATTGAATAACGGACGCTTGTATCATCATCTTCATTCGGTAATCTTTTTCATAATCTTTGAATCCTGATGACCAGGCATTATTACCATTAAAACGGCTGTATATATTATCGGTATTTATTATATTGCATATATAGATCCAGCCAGTATCGTGTCTTTTCTTGTTCGAATCACCTGCCTAACATGCTGCCGACCAGGTAGACATTTGTGCGAGAGACTAGGCCAAAGTTAACGAGATATATGGGGCGAGGGAAATAATAGTATTAATGTGATGTAAATAAACACGCCGCCAGAACAGTTATACAGGTAAATATAATTTACAACAGGTAAACAATGGACCATACGCTGTCAGTGTATGGTCCATGGGTGAATCAATGTGTGTATTCATGCTGCCTCGCTCAACGGATATACAAGAGGGATGTTAGCTTCGATTAATCTATTAATGTTCCCGCGCTACCGGCCTTGATTAATTAAGACAATATAAAGCGTTGCTGTCCGATGATATAATCGAAGTACATTAAAATGGTAACTTCATAACCGGATATTCCGGAGTCGGGTTTTTTTAATCATGTGTTGGTTGTATCGTAATTGTGCTAAATTGGCTGTACATGTAGCTGCATGATACACACTGTTCAGTTGATCGTTATCGTCTGTCAAAGATATTGTCAATACAGTGTTTGATACAGACGTGTTCAAGTTTTGAACATCCAAATGGGTATCAATAATATAGTACACTTTATTGGGCTTTCTATACTGTGGTCACAGATGTCCGGGACAAAATACAGACGAAATATGGTATTACACTATAGAAGAGTGTACGTGGATACCACATCACATTCTTCGCGTTTTAATGACCACCTCGTGTATGTTTTGCTATTAATCGAGACATGTGTTGTATCAGACCTAGAAGTGTGTATCGTTGCATTAGACTAACTCGACGGCACTGGCACTCGTCAAACAGCCTACAACAGTAGACTTTTGCACAGGCTGAGTATTCAAATTTCAGTATCAGCTCGTCTCCCGTGATCCAAATCTCGATTTTTGTTTTGAATCTGCGCAAACACTACACATGTCAATTTTACCGCGCAACTACGTCACATAATATGGTGTAAGCAGAGAGGTGGTGTCCAATGCATTCTAGCTAGGCCTAGTCAAATGTAAGGATGTGGTTTCTAGTTCACTTGCTTCTGGTTGTATGTAACGGGTTGTCAGTTGGTCTGAGAAGACAAGCTCACCTGTCGATTTTCTGTTTGCAGGGCGGTGAATCTGAAGTCTTTGGTCATGGTAGAAGTAAGTGTATTTATCTTCAAACTGGATTCCCCGCCAGGACTGGTCCTACTTTCCTTGAAATGTAATATCTGCAATTACAAAATACATGACATATGTGTTTGCATTCAACATAACCATGCACATATAAGGTAATCTGCTGGTTGTCTACATTCATATTTGCTGAAAATAGGCGGAAGAAATGTTTGTTTCCCCCTTTTCTGAGAATTTTTCTCCTTACTGAATGGATTACGAGGTTATGTGTTCTCACATTAACCGCTTTTCTCCCTTTCTCTCAATCCACTTCGACAGATCGTAACCAGAGTTACAGAGTGTACAGTGTACACTAAATGAAGGCGTATGTCTCTATTCTGAATATGTCTGTTACAGATGAGGATCCCAAAAGAGCCATTTGGATTGATATTGAAATGCTGTGGAGGTATGATACCAATCCATTTAGCGTTTGTTTTAGCTGACTGAGTGATATCAGAGTGGTCTCCACCTCGCGACATCTAGTGACGATAGCTAACGCCAACCATTCGGCCACGGAGACAATCTACCAGTGTGTGTGTGTGTGTGTAGGTGTGTCTGTCTGTGTGTGCGTGTGTGTGTGTGAGTGTTAAAACTACACTTATACTTCGCGCATACACCTGTAATAACTAGAAAATCTATGATACAAGCGTCTAGACCGTCATTCATTATTCAGTCGTCGTCCATTAAAGAATTTCCGCGTCCATACTCTCTGGAGTATGTGTCAGACGAGTTAGTACTTAACTAAGAATTTTTTAAAAATTTTCTTCCTAGTCCCCTGTGGGCGTATTTAAACCTTTTTGGCAGCTCTATTTAGCTCCCAGTCAGATATGCATATTTGTGGAATGAAAGCGAGGCCGCCAATCTGTGACGTCACAGACGCGATAGCTCGCTAATGATAGGTAGCAATTTAGTATAGATTACATACTGGGAGAGAGTTAATCAGCTGTGACAAATCCAATTATCGGTTTTATCTGAATTGTGATTTTGTGGAATTCTTCACAATTCGACTCGAGAATACTACCGCCTTATAAATAGCAGTGTAAATTGACTCCAAGATGCCGTATTGTGCCGCCTACGCTTGTACAAACGAGCAGAAAAAAGGTTGTGGGGTGATTGTTTTCTCGTTTCCCGTGGAGACCATCCGACGGAAAAATTGGGTGCACTATTGCCGTCGTGTAGGACAATGCTTTGTTGATAAAATCGACATTTTGTTGAACCAAATTTGACGGTCTTGTTGTAAATTGTTCTTATTTACAGTTCAGTGGTTCTCCATACATGTGCGCGAGCTAAAAATAGCTCACGTCAAAATATTTAGGAGAGGGTATTTGAAAGTCAGGCGAGTGGTTGCAATATAATACAATGAAGTTATTATACAATGTTGAATCCAGTATGGAGTTTTATTGTATGGGTCTACGTTGGGTTGAAAGTCCAATACGGACTTTCAACCCAACGTAGACGAGTACAATAAAAAATCCATATTGGATTCAACATTGTATAATGACCTATTTATTATACATCGAAAGACAAACCTATGACAGAGTTAAAACTTTGGTTTATTACTGATAAATTTACAAAGCATAACATGAAAAACTACACAGATAAACACTTCGATTGTTAATTTCGCTTTTTTGAAATATGAAAATGAAGTTAAAGAATACATTTAAATGGATGATATATATTATGCTTTGATTTTTTTTTTTTTTTTTTGTTGTTGAAATATTTCATGAAATATTCAGGAAAATATGTAGGCCTACAACAGTCCAGTCTTTTTCAAAAGCCCTTTCCGTTGAAATTTAGTGTGAGATTAAATGTCCCACCGGTTATATTAGCTGATTGAAATAGTGGAGCAGTGAATCCCAAAGAATTCTGGGCGGTAATAGATTGAACTCATTTGACCGATTGTCAGAAGCAGATGACACTGTGACGACACTGTGACACGTACATATAATCTTGAGTTATCCCCCTTTGAAAGAATCCAATACGCAGTCTTGACGAGTCCAATAACACTTTCTGACGAGTCCAATAACACTTGCTCGCGGACCCAATACGGTTCTTGGTACTGGACCGACACGTGGTTCAAATAAACGGTTTACGTGAGCTAAATATCACTCTCGTGACATGAATTTAGTAGACTGTTTGCGTGCAGGTGAGCTATCTGATAATGTTACCAACACCCGTTGTGGGAGAAATCGCCCCCCCCCCCAATGTATCTGCGAAAAGTCGAGAGCAGGACAGCTAGAAAGTCGCAATTTGTTCTTTCCTATCAATTACGCTAGCTGGACGGCATATTCCTACTGGAAATAATTTATTGAACACAGATTTGCCAGAAGTAAAAAAAAAAAAAAAAAAAATGAACTAAATCTGTACGGTACATGATATCTAACGTCGTGCTTTCAAACTGACCTGAACGGTAGAGCAAACTCCAAAATTAGGGTATGTCTCAGTGTTGAAATTTCACCAGGCAGGTCTCCACTAACAAATTATCTCGATCATTGTCCAAATATTTATTCATTCTATGGATAGGGGGCCTATATATAACGTCCGGCATAGATAATAAATAACATGTTTGCAAGTGGCTTGTTTGACGTCACGTGGTCGCGTGACGCCTAAGCTCATTAACGGGTTAAGTGGAGGAAATTGAGCTACAGATCTTTAATAATTAAAAAGGCTTAAATACGCCCACAGGGGGCAAGGAAGTACTAACTCTTCTGACACATATTCCAGAGAAGAAAAAAATATTGATAAAAATCCTTTAATGTACATTTTACACTAAACTACTGAACTCTTTGCCGCACTAAAACTAAAATAAATATTACTGTAAAATATACGGCAAAAATTTACAGTGGATGCATGTTCTTATACCGAACAGTATTACTCCGTTCCTACCTGCATGGTTAATGCTCTGTTACCATATGGTTTCACGAATTAAAAAAACAGAATTGTATCAGTAATTGGTCACTGCATGGTACTGACCAGCGTACCTTCGATCATTCAATGCACTGCATCAATAAGTCAGGTACAGTTACTGCGTAGAACAGTTCAGTTATCAAGCAAATGATTTTTATAAAAAATGTCAGTGCATCAAGCGATATCTTCCAATTTTTAAACACACGATTGGTCAATTCAAATATGAAAATAAATCCGGTATTTTTTTTAAAAGAAAACAACCATTCCAATCGTGAATCTATCGAGGTCCATTACAGTTTAGGTACGAACTGGGCAGTAAATGACCAGCTATCTAGTTACTGTGCAGTTCCTGTAAGGAATCGTAGATCAGATGACTGCATAGTACATTTAGGTCCCCAACACCAACGTGAATCATCACTTGTGAATCGACCGTCTTCAGTATTTCGGAGCGATACTAGATATTTTACAGGATATTCTTCGGTCTTGATCCGGCGAAGTCGGCTAATTAAAATCTTTTGATACCACCTTCAGAAAATCTACTTCTAGCATTAAAGGATTACTTTATTCGAATATTTGAATGTGTCTATAATTATTAGCAACAGTGTTGCCAATGTCATAATAAAAAAATAATGCTGAAGATTTGTTGCTCACCACGCCGTGTCAGAAGGATTGGGTCAAGGTGACCAGATATTTCTGGGTATAGACGTGACGGGTTTTATTTTGACCCAAACATTTTGAGTCGTTTTAAGTCAGCTATTTTGGGTACGTCACGTCTATACCCAATTCTTCTGACAGTGTTGCTGCACTGAGTAACGTTTTCGGTTGTGCAGGAAGTGAGTGTACTCAACTGAAAATGTCACACAACCCCATAGAAATTTAAGGATGATCTTGACGGTAATTTGAACAAGCGGTAATCCAATCAATTCAACCACAGCCTAGTTGATTTTATCAGTTCAATAGTAATACTAGAAGGTCTACGAACGCAGTAACATCGTCATTCAACCGAATCACTGGACGGATGTCGATGTCACTCTTTGCATACCACTCAGCTTCGAATCTTCAGTTGGGCAAGTTTCAGTTGAGAAATTAAAAAAAGTCTTCAAGTGGCTGAAATTTCTTTTAAAACATTATCCCCGTAGGATTTCCCGCTCCACGATTTCCCGGATTGAATACTTGGCCTCAGAAAAGATCAGGTATCCGCTATTGGAACGTCTCAAAATCAAACGTGAGCCGTGACCTTGTCCTAAAAAACTAACGTCATCGGTAGCAACATGGCGGCGCCCACGCCGACCTCGACGCGAGCCGGAAGGCCGTCAACGACAGTTAAATAGTCTTTTATGTTCCTTCGAGAGTCCAATCTTTGCAATAGTAACATAATATTTAAAATAAGTAAATACTCCTTCAAAATTAATACAAATATGCAAGATTTCGTAACATTACGAAGGGTTTTGGACGAGAATTGAATAGGGCATGACATCATTTCTAAACCACGTGATATCTGTTAAGGACTTTTATGGGAATTTCCAAAAGGTACATGAATTGGCTGCCGAAAGTAGTTCTCAATGAACATATTCGCTTTCCGAGACCAGTTTCACGCGTGTAGATAATTTCACAGATAATATAACCATATATGCACAACATGCACGAAGTTACTACTAGCTCAGGTTTAAGGGTTCACAACCGACATAGGGGTATTTGTTGTGTAATAATTTACCGCTGGGACGTCTTTCATCCCGAGTCAAAACCCCGAGATTGCGCATTTGTTGTCTAATAATTTACCGCTGGGACGTCTTTCACCCCGAGTCAAAACCCCGAGATTGCGCAGCAATCGAGGGGTTTTTGTCGAGGGATGAAAGACGTCCAAGCGATAAATTATTACACAACAAATACCGATACGAAGGTTTTGAATGCAATTCAAACCAGGAGATATATTTGAATGTAGAAATAATCAACAAATGCGCAAAACTGATTCTCTCTTAGCGCGGCTGGTACATTTTACCCCCGCCGCAAAAAACAAGCAGTGTTGCCTGGCTTGAGCGTGCAGCAACGGTTGAACCCTTTACCCAGACTTGCCATAAAAATATATCGTGCAAAACAACTGATTCTTTCAGTGCAGAGAAATAAAATATTTTATTGATTTTTTATACATATTTCTTGTCCAAGATTAACCCCAGGAATATGAGAACTAATGAGCTGGAGGTGGTGTTTCCCAGCGTGTAGATGTTGACCTACATGTCACGTGCTTGCCATGGGTACCGGGAAAGTGACATTTCCAACACGAGCAGGTTCGCGTTTGTCTGCATTTGTGGGCGAAGGGCTAAGAAGAACGAAGTTGTATGATATGTTTTTTACCTCCGTCGATCAGACGGAGGTCTAAGAGCGCAACGTGAAATCTCCCGCCAAATAATTGTCATATGGGGAACCCACGACTCACAGTATTTCCAATAGGGATCGTCATGGTTCCCGACGAAATCTTGAATCTTTTCTTTGGACACAAATGAATGCTTACGTCACAAAAGGTGTGTATCCTTTGCAGCGCTTCCACCGGGTCTCTTTATTCGAGGGTACTAAATTCGCGCGTATACTTATAGCTTCACGCTGGTACAGATGGCCGGTATGCGACGAAGACAAACCTGCGCTTTCATAAAAAGTAAATTTTCACGAAAGAAAAACTCGCATTCCAGATAGTATAATTGGAAACTTCCTCTAGAATCTCTGAATCGGCAAAAAGATAAAGGACGAGTGTCATTCACCAGGATGCGAGTCGGAAGTGAGAAGTCAAATTCAAAGTCAGAGGTCAAAAACGTAAAACTCTGAAGAACTCTCTCGGCTTTTTCTTTTCTTTTTTTTTAGTTGGGGGGTGAGGGTTGGGGAGATAGCGACTGAAAAAATATATCTTCCCATGCTTCAATCGTTATCTGTGAATCCGATCAACAACCTAGCCGGATAATCTGTCAAAAATTATCCGTCGTCTGGGTAAGGTTGAAGGGTCATCGGAAGCTCGAACTGTGATACAGGCAAAAAACTTGTAGTCTGGAAAAATAACTCTGCCTCACGAGGCGCTCTCTCGGCTTTTTCTTTTCCTTTTGTTTGAAGATGGGGGGGGGGAGATAGCGACTGGAAATATATATCTTCCCATGATACTTCAATCGTGCGCTCATGAATTCCACGGAAAAGCGGACATTGCTAAACAGCCCTTTTTCGCATAAAATTCACTCCACATTCTGTCGTAGACCCTATATTAGCATGCTGTTTGTTCTATTCGCTTCCTATGATCCCCGGGAACAAGCCAATAATAGAGAAGATGTGTTTTAATAGCGAAATATTTTTCCCGCAATTTTTTAACATGAAGAACTCGGGAAATTCTAAATTGTCAAAGAAGAAAAATTGCACTTTACTGAAAACTATACTATTTTGAAACATCTGCAGAAAAGATATGCATGTGGCAGGAGCTGTATACCTTAGTAAAAATAAGAGGTCAGAGTTTTAATTTTCTAAGTAGAAGAGATAAATTCACTCTAGGAATATTTTTTTGAAGAAAATGTGTAATTAATAAAGCACTTTTACCGATAAGATTTAAAAAGCGCACTCGTGATTCCATCACGATTTTTTGTCGATTCCGTCACGGACTAGATTTAACCCCTGGGATGATCCAGTCGCGTTTTTCTCACGATGAAAAAATCTTATCATCCTTGGGTACTGTATGTTAGTAAGAGATGTCATATAAGAATAGTCAGATTGAAACAGAGCAGCAAAAAAATAGACAAGCAACACTAGTCAAGAGTCATGTCCGTTTCAGGTGATTCCGTCACGAACATTTCGAAGCATGATTTACTGAAAATGCTGGATCATCTGTAGATTTTTCATGGATCCGTAAACAGATGTCATATAGAATAGCAAACTAAACTTGAAACTACATGGGTATGACCACGGAACTTCCGAGTACATGACTTTGAATAAAGAAAAAGTCTTCCCAACGGTGATTCCGTCACGGTGGAATTCATGATCTGTGAATCCGATCAACAACCTAGCCGGACAATCTGTCAAAAATTATCCGTCGTCTGGGTAAGGTTGAAGGGTAATCGGAAGCTCGGACTGTGATACAGGCAAAAACTGTTGTTGTTGTAGTCTAGAAAAATAACTGGCATGCACTCTATGGAGAAGGGCCTCGTGAGGCACAAAGTGCAATTTTTGTTGTTGTTTATCTGCAAATCCGCTCAACTCGATGGGTATCTTTCACTTGTTCTCACAGTTGCCTGGCCTGTGTGATATTGGGTGGTCGAAGTCTACGTATAGTTTTTTTTCAATAAATTATGGAAATTAATATAAACATATATTTTTTTAAATAGATTTTTTTATAAGTGTATTTCTCTTTCATCTTTGGCTCAATTAAAGTCATTCTCTAAAATGTGAAGCCGAGTTAATACAGTTTTTAATTATCTACCAAACCCTGTCCTCTATGACATAGAATAAAAGAGAAGTTGGGAATAGAACCGCTCAACACAGTCATTTCTAAACATCAAGTTGTACATAAGTATTTTTACTTACTCTGTACAAGCTGAGGGCATTTTTGTGGCTTTTGAAAATTTTGAGATTTTTGCGAGTCTGTCCATATTTAACTAAGCGACGTCCAAGCGAGCTAATGTACGCGCGTTATATTCATATCAAGTATGGTGCGGCTTGTGTTCAATGAGGCTTGGAATGTTATACAATTAATTTTCTTCTCACTGTTACACAATAAATATTTGCTGCGTGGAATCCAGTCATTTGTTCCATAGGGGCAATATTCTCATCAGCCATCACCATTCAATGTGAATATGATACATGTACAAGTCCATGGTCATTGATACAGTAAGGTGAAGGCGAAGGTGACCTGTAACACCAGTATACAAAATTATACCGAGCGCATTGAATCCTCATCATATGATGTTGAGACAGATCAGAACGAAGTGTCGGTAAAATCAGGTGTGTTTTGAAGAGCATTCTCTCATCAATGATGATGCTATACTGTACACATACAAAATATGAAGTGTTGCTGTGTTGGGCCTATAGCACAAAATCACAAGCAAGTTGGTACAACTAGGCACACAGGGTCTCATTTCTGTCGCTAACGTGTTGATTTGGGTGAGGGGATCCTCTCATGGGGAGATGTGGGTGGGATGGGGCCTAATGTCTCGAGCACTTTTCCAGGTTTTCCATCAATATACTCTATTCCATACCCCAATATTTCAAGCACGTCAAATCAAACAAAAATTATTTGCTGGGAATGTGACTTTCACATCCCTGTCTGGACATGCTAGTGAGGAACCCTCAATCCCAGATTAATTACCATTGATGAAGCTAACGTCCAACAAATGCAAAGTTGAGCTTGGCATCCGGTATGTTATTCAGTGATGTATTACGCTACGGACCCTGTTGCCTCGACGGAGGTCTTTGCGCTCATCCAGCGCTTGTTCTCATACAGACTAGCGGGCAGTTTAGGGCTGGAAATGGAATGGCTTAGATATCGAGTGCCTTTGCACTCATTCAGTGTATCACGGGAAGAATTTTCCTGTGTTATTGCAGGGGAGGTAAACGCACTCTCCCTCAACCGTGATGAGCTGTTTCACGAGGCAGTATTTTGTATTCTTGCAAAACCCGTTGCTATGTGAAAGTTTACCCTATATCCAACATGTATTTGCACACGACACGCATAACACAGAAGGTTAGAATTGTGAAGATTACCTTTGGTACAAACACAAGACACTGTGATGCTGTGGTTCCGAAAACAGTTATAGCAGACAGCAAGCCGTAGAGTAAACTGACATCTTTATCCATGAACACCGAGACAATGACCGCCAGTAAGCTTAGTACGACCACGTTGTATATGCTCATGCCAATAAACTGAGAGTCATTCAAGGCTGGTAGTTTCACCTGTAATACACAGGAACAGTAGGATTATAAGATCACCAAGACAATCCTGTCTACAAGATAAAGTATCCCTGAATATTCAGTTTGGATTACACATATCGGCTTACGTGTATGCGTGCCATAATGTTTTGAAGCAAATTGTTTTGTAAATAACGATCACAATGCACAACCGATAATACCGAATCCATACCAGGAAGGCCTTTCTATTCTGAAGCTTAGAAGACTGAACTCCAGTAAGGCATAACATAAACAAAACGGTTTTAAGAAAAGCACGACAGAAGCGGCCGAGTTGATAACACGATACTATTGTCGTTTGTCCCTTAGTTAACAGTTTTCAAATATTGATTGATTATTCCTGTGTCCTCCTTGAGTTGTGCAATAAAGCAGTGCTCAGATGGGCCTAGTCCTTCGTTATTGTCGTATTAATATGTTCCAATGGATTTGGGAATAAAACGTTTCGTAATGAAACTGATCGGCGATTACGGGTGCTGATAGTCATTATGAGACATGACTGCCAAAAATCGGATTAACCTTTATACTAGTATTGCAAGGAAAAAGCTTCACTTACTACATTGAAATATAGAAGATGCCAACGTTTTTTCGTATGTAATTTATTTTCGAGCTGTAATTTCCATCCAAAAGATATTGTAAGCATTACTCCAGAGGCTAATTTCGAATCGACATAGACGTAAGTGGCCTCAGACTTAAGGTTAGGTTTTCTTGGTATTCTTGCATTTACTAGGTTTACCCCATGTTGAGGCGTTCACTCCATCAGACGTCCACGATGTTCATCCATTAACATCAGATGAGTTGTGTGAGCTGATCTGTCATCACAGCTCCCGAGTTAGCGTATCTAATCCCGCTTAAACCGGTGCTAGGGGTCATGTGAATACTTCATGGTTTCCACATGAACAGCTGCAATAAAAGCGCGGCTGAGATACTGAATCCACCGTATTCTCGAGTATGAATGCCGAGGGATGCTTTCCTATAGAGTAATATGGTTGGTTTTTAGTCGCCAGACGTCGTCAATTTTTCCCACCTCTTGCATATCGCTCCAATCTAAAGGTTGACACATTGCTCAAAAATTACATTATCCAAAGTGTACATTTGTACAGCATCTATACAATAAGGGTGCTCTGTAGTATAATGTCTTACAGGATTGTTGTGTTTAGCCCTACGTTTGGTGCCTCGCTGTGATACCACTCCAAACACAAAAAACTATTTATATATCATATATCAAAATAAATCTATCTCAGGAACATTTTCATGCCAAAACATAGAACGTTCGAAAAAAAATTTGCATAACTGACTTGTCATTTCCACAACAACAACAACGTCCAAATGTGATCTGATTTTCGACAATATACACCAAGTTCTCCTGACGGCTGAGGTATCCACTACGCAAATGAGATGTTTATATTCACTACGACTCTGTCAAGTAACTCCAGTAGCTTTAAAAAAAGTGGGAATTATATGCCCATCGCCAGCTCGTTTTCAGTGTAAGAAGTCGTCTGCTATAGTGACAAAAATGGCACCTAAATAATACCCTCGTTCCCATGTGCATGATGACGTCACCAATTTATCACTAAATTCCATATTTTTCTTCTAAATTCATCTATTCTGATTTTCGATCAACCTTTATGCTGAATTTATATCAATACAATCTAAAAAGGTGGCATTTTCAATTTAACATATCTGTTCTGGGGGGAATCCCACTGTGTGACCCCTACAGATTTGGGAAACTCCCTCGTTTTTAGTACGAAACAGTGATATGCCACCTTACTGGTCCGATTCGAAAATCCAATATGGCCACCAGGCGGCCATCTTGGATTTCCCCATGAAACTTTATCGCGATTTCTCAGGAACTACTGCATGGATCTTTCTCAAATTTGGTACACAGGTTCCCATTTGGGTCTAGTTGTGCAAGATACCTTTTTGGTCCGATTCGAAAATCCAATATGACAGCCAGCCGGCCATCTTGAATTTCCCCTTGAAACAATATCGTGAATTCTCAGGAACTAATTCATGGATCTTTCTGAAATTTGGTACACCGGTCCCACATGGTAAGCTTCAAATTAATAAGGTATTCCCGAGTTGTGATGTTGCATCACAAGAGTCGGCGGATCAAACGGTGGGGCATATTCTATATATTGAGTATAGAGAATATCCATACTTCCACCATCTGTATCAAGGGGTTCAAATGATTCCGAATTAAAATGTATTTCTTCAAATTTTAAATCAGTTTACTTTAGTCCATGCCGTTGCAAGTGAACTGCCCCACCGTTTCCTCTGCCGATGGCTCGGCTACATGAGGGATGTCACTATTGTGACTCAACGTCACAACTCGACAACTGTGTAGACTATCGGTACTGCGTGTTTCGATCCAACGGAGATAATCAGGATTCAGACACTTTCAAAGTTTCAACATAACTGCAGGGACCGTATCCCTTCAGTATTAAGTTGTGTATCGGTACCACCTTGCTATTTTAGAGCATGGTATCTCAAAAGAGATATTTTATAGTAGCCCAGTAAGCAGAACAGAATTAGCATTCGTTCCTAATGATAAAATCTTAGGTAGGCCTACGTATGTTTCATAGCTCATGCCAAATTGTCAAAAACATTTGTCTTCGCTTACAATACACAATGACACGTGCAAAATTCCTGACATTCAGTTTCAGACTTCTCTAACTTTGCTCATTTCACTTGTACTATAACAACCGACATGTCAAGTACAGTTTCTAGAGATCTTGAAACTCCTGAATCTTATAAAGATAATATCTTGGTGTTTTCCCGTATCCTTTTTTTGATCTTTTTCCCTCAAAATAAATTCAAAATTCTGCAAACAAAATTACAAATCAATTGTTTGTTCTTAGTAACAATGGACAAAAAGATCCTCTTGTCATTATCTTACAATTATCAGACAATGTTGGGCGCCAAGATCCTTCAGGATCTCTCGTTCTAATAATAAGTACGGTCATTATGCGGCCTATTGTCTCTGGTCTCTGGAATTAGATATATATTTTCACCATGTATCTTACTAAACTTTTAGTAATCGTCTCTCTTTGTTTGTTTGTTTGTACGTCGACAGTGTTAGAGGAAATGACATGAAACTTCTCCAGCATAGCCCACTTCACCCCCTTCAGACTTCGGCCCCTTCACTGGATTTGAAGGCAACTACTGATAGTCCAGATGGAACATCATATCTTTACAAGAATGATCAGGGCACTCTCTCACTTCGACTCTACGACAGGAGAGACGATTACAATTTCGATATAGTTAACTACCTGAATAGCAATATTTCAGAAGGACCTGCATACGGTGTATACATATCTCGCATGATAGCATTTGACAGATCATGTACAGACGATTTCAATCAACATGTGACGATTTCAACAAACAGAAAAATACGACCGTACCGGGCAAGATCTCTGGCGCTACGCTTCGTAACCGCTTAACCAAGGGCTAGGTTCGATTTGAATATCAGGTGTTTTGAATCTTCAAGGTATTCAAATGAACAGGTACAGTCAAAGCGTGACCGAGATTTTTATTTTTATTTATTTATTTATTTATTTATTCAATAAAGGACTGAAATCCAAGTATCGGTTATTAAAACAGTATATAGAGGGTGAGGTGTATATTTAAGAAGAAAATACAAGATATTAATAAGTGCAGCCATGAAATTAAGAACAATTAATCAAGAACATTATTGAAATCGTAAACATGAAGCATATATAATTAAAAAATAGTTAATGAAAGTATAACTGAATCTATAATTACGACTGTTCCGAAAATGCCTATAAGTTATTACTCGTATCGAATATATCTGTTTTAATGTGATTGATGCAATATTTCATAAACTCCGATTTTCATTACATGGTTACGGTCCCACGCAATTAAACATGACCTGCGATTTGCCTCCCAGAGTATGAGGTTCCGAATTTACGGATATTCACGGATTAATCTAGCATACCGTAGAGGCAGATCCAAAATCGAAATATTACGAAGCAATATTATCTTCAAATTTTGGAAGAACTTAATATCATATTAAAATTTAGACCGTTAGTGGTGTTCAACAAGAAGGGTGATCAGATATGGCCTCTGATCAGAAAACTATGTGAATGTATAATTGTCTGTATAAGTCGTCTGGATTTGGCTAACGGCTATAGGCCCGGAGACCGGGTCTCTGATCATAGATGTGTTATGGGCCGGATGAAATTGACACTCTAGCGAACTCGCACTCCAATATAAATCTAAGAACCGACCCACATCAAACTTGGTAAGGTGACTTTAACTAAGACGTAGGCCGAAGTTTTTTATTAGAAAAAAATGATCTGGAATGATCGGTTTGTCTGATTACACTCTTTATTACACATGCAATTGCTCCATTCTGGACTTCTCTCTTGCTCAAACTTCAATTCCGTCTTGTAGATCTCTTGTCGGCTCTATTTTCACTCGTTGAAGCCAATTACTGTGCGACTTCACCTATATATACACTTTCATTAAACTGATTTCCGACTTCCTGATTTTATTGACCAATGGGAATCTTGGACAATACCAATCATCCAATCAGATTTTGCGGTTACCAATTCCTGTTTGACTAATAACTCAGACCAATTAACCAATAAACTTACAGTAATAGCATCGGTCTTCAATTTTAAGCTGCTAGTTTTAAGCTGCTAGTTTTCCAGGCTATGTTTATGTAATCGTACGTGAATACGGAATAACGTTTGCTTTTATTGACTCTCTCATCCTGGCAACAATATAACAACAGTGATATTAGAATGTCAACATCGGCGAAAACATCAAATGTCATTTTCACGAGGTCAAGCTGTACTAGAACATACTGTACTGTAAAAATAACACCGCTTTTAAGACATCACAGATATAGATTTTAAAAATACATTTTTGGTCAACTCTTTTCGGTCAGATTTTTTTTCGATTTTTTAATCCATTCTACTCTCTCCGAAAACAACTACATAATAAATAGGGAAATAATTATCTGATGTGAAATAAGATATTTTTAGGCGCTTTTATATCATTTCGGTTGTAGTGTAGAAAGCTCAATAGGAGGGGGGTGGGGGGCACTTATGCCCCTAGGGCTGGCATCAACTCATTGCCTTCCATGGATATGCATTTCTTTTTAAGTATGACTGTTTCGAAAAAAGAGCGATCATTCGGCCAACGGTAAACACGGTATTAGCAAAAGCACGTGTAAGAATAGGTGTGACGTAGCGTTTACTGGTGCAGGCTATCGGTGCATGTACATAGTTCGGATATTTAAACAAATAACGGCAATTCTCTTTGACTGACAGGGTACCAATGTGTAGACTTTATTTAGCAAAGTTTGTATTTAATAAAACTCACGAAAATTGACTTGTTACGAGTACTATATTTTAGGCTATAAACAGGAGTACATGTATTCCTTCTTACAGATGGGACTCGCGTTCAAACTAATAACGTCTGAATTTTGGTCCTATTGAAAGTATGAGGGAACTTTTGTGACTCGTGACCTGTGCTCATTCTCACGGTATTGATTTCGCTCAAGGGCGAAAGTTTCTGGCTGTCATTTTTCACAAAAAGAAATGCGCAAATTTTGTCGCTACCAAGCACAATGCCAAACATTCACATGTGGAGAAGTATATAATATTTTGTCTAATTAGCGCAAGGGGAAAATATGCACGATTTGGTAAACATTTGGCCAATTAACGCTTAAAATCTATCGCTATTCACAGTAGCTGTTAAGTTGGGGCGGTTTATATATTTCTCGAGTTATTGGGGGATCCTCCATGCCCCCAGTTCCCAAAACTGGAAGCTATGTCTCACCCAATGAAATACTATAACAAATCTGAAATATAATTTGCTCCTATTTTCGTCCGAATAAAAACATGGACCTGGGTGACAATAACTTTCTTGCCTCTGCTCTCGCAGTGTTTGAGTCTGAAGGAAAACCTTGGTCCTGGTTGACAATGACGGTCGACAATAAATTTCCCGCCACTTCTCTCGCAGTGTTTGAATAAATTTTTCGCCACTACTCTCGCAGTGTTCGAGTCCGAAGAAAAACATTGGTCCTGGTCGACAATGACGGTCGACAATAAATTTCTCGCCCCTACTCTCACAGTGTTTGAGTGCGAGTAGAAAACCTTGGTCCTGGTCTACAATGACGGTCGACAATAAATTTCTTGCCCTCATTCTCGCAGTGTTAATAAATTTCCCGCCACTTCTCTCGCAGTGTTGGAATAAATTTTCCGCCTTTGCTCTCGCATTGTTGGAGTCAGAGGAAAAAACCTAATGGCCCTGGTCGACAATGACGGTCGACAATAAATTTCTTGCCCCTTCTCTCGCAGTGTTTGAGTCCGAGCAGAAAACATTGGGCGTGGATGACAATGACGGTCGACAATAAATTTCCCGTCCTTACTCTCGCAGTGTTTGAGTCCGAGCAGAAAACATTGGTCCTGGTTGACAATGACGGTCGACAATAAATTTCCCGCCACTTCTCTTGCAGTGTTTGAATAAATTTCCCGCCACTGCTCTCGCAGTGTTTAAGTCAGAGCAGAAAACCTTGGTTCTGGTTGACAATGACGGTCAACAATCAATTTCCCGCCACTTCTCTCGCAGTGTTTGAATAAATTTCCCGCCCTTACTCTCGCAGTGTTTAAGTCAGAGCAGAAAACCTTGGTTCTGGTTGACAATGACGGTCGACAATAAATTTCCCTCCCTTTCTCTCGCAGTGTTTGAGTGCGAGTAGAAAACCTTGGTCCTGGTCGACAATGACGGTCGACGATAAATTTCTTGCCCTCACTCTCTGTGTTTTCTAGTCCGAAGGAAAACTTTGGTTCTTGCCCCCTACTCGCGCAGTACATAAGTCCGAAATAAAACATTGGTCCTGGTTGACAATGACGGTCGACAATAAATTTCCCGCCACTTCTCTCGCGATGTTTGAATAAATTTTCCACCACTACTCTCACAGAGTTTGAGTCCGAAGAAAAACATTGGCCTGGTCGACAATGATGGTCGACAATAAATTTCTTGCCCCTACTCTCGCAGTGTTTAAAAACATTTCCCACCACTATTCTCGCAGTGTTTGAGACCGAAGGAAAACAGTGGTCCTGGCCAACAATGTAGGTCACAAATAAATTACCCGCCACTACTCCCAGTGCTCTAATCTGAAGAAAAACCTTGGTTCTGTTCGACAATGATGGTCGACAATAAATTTCCCGCCCCTCATAACTCTCGCAGTGTTTGAATAAATTTACCGCCACTACTCTTTCAGTGTTGATGTCCGAAGGAAAACATTAGTCCTGGTCGACAATGACGGTTGACAATAAACTTCCCGCCACCTCTCTCACAGTGTTTTAATAAATTTCCCGCCATTACTCTCACAGTGTTTGAGTCCGAAGAAAAACATTGGTCCTGGTCGACAATGACGGTCGACAATAAATTTCCCGCCACTCCTCATTCAGGGTTTAAAACAATTTCCCGCCACTACTCTCGCAGTGTTTGAGACCGAAGGAAACACTGGTCCTGGCCAACAAAGTAGGTCTTACTCTTGCAGTGTTTATTTGGAAGGAAAGCCTTGGTCCTGGATGACAATGACGGTCGACAATAAATTTCCCGCCACTCCTCATTCAGGGTTTAAAACAATTTCCCGCCACTACTCTCGCAGTGTTTGAGACCGAAGGAAACACTGGTCCTGGCCAACAAAGTAGGTCAAAAATAAATTACCCGCCACTACTCTCAGTGCTCTAGTCCGAAGAAAAACCTTGGTTCTGGTCGACAATGACGGTCGACAATAAATTTCCCGCCCCTACTCTCGCAGTGTTTGAATAAATTTACTGCCACTACTCTCGCAGTGTTGGAGTCCAAAGGAAAACATTAGTCCTGGTCGACAATGACGGTCGACAATAAATTTCCCGCCACCTCTCTCGCAGTGTTTGAATAAATTTACCGCCGTTACTCTCACGTTCACAGTGTTGGAGTCCAAAGGAT
>JAVTVY010007083.1:0-39983 GCA_036873755.1 Hanleya hanleyi
CTCGCCGCAAAAACAAACAGTGTTGCCTGGCTTGCGCGTGAAGCAGCCGTTGACCTACTTGTATTCACAAGCGAGCGAGTTGGTCAGGGGCGGTGAGGCATGGATGCCGTTTACAAAGCCGGCGACTATCTGGATTTTTGTGGTAGTTTACAGCTACAACATGCAGATGTACTTGGCTTGCACAGCTGGCAATTTTATGATGATTATATGGCCGTACCGGTTCTCACGGTGGTCGGTGTGCCACCGGAACTGTTTGACAACGGACCAACTCGTTTCTCGCTGCCTCTCATTGTCAGAATTTGCCCAGACACCTGATAGTGCCTATTTAATTTAATAACTGAAAAAGTTGAACAAGAATACGTAGCGAAGACATGTTCAAGCTAAGTTAACTCACAGGGATCGTATCATACACAAAATTACTAGTAAAGCCAGTAACTATAGATACTCTTTGGGGGGGGAGGGGGGGGGGGTGGTCCACGTGAGTTAACTGACAGGAAAATCAGCTGACGAAAGCATAAACTGTGACACTGTTGTGTTTCCAAGCGTACAAAACTTGACCTACTATATGTCACGTGCTCATCATGGGTACGATACCTTGAAAGTGACATTCCCAACCGGAGCAGGTTCAGCGTTTGTCCACGAAGACGGGGGGGTGGGGGTGGCGGGGGTGGACGGCTATGAGTAACGATGTTAAAATATGTTTTTCTCGCTATAAACTGAAGGAATAAACTGAACTGTATCGAGAGAGAAATGTTCACGTGTTATTGCGGAAAGGGGGAGGGGGCTAAACACACTCGCCCTCAATCGAGGTTTTTTGTAGGCTAGCAAAACCCGCGAATGCCTGAAATTTTGCCCTATATGTAACATGCATTTGCACACGACAAGCATAACACGCAAGGTTGGAATTATTAATAATTCGTGTATTACTGTATAAACTCGTGTATTACTGTATGAGTTTAGCTATACGTTGACAGCGAGTGAACATTGACAACGCCCGTGTATGGCCGGACCACCTCACGTGTATGGACCTGTGCGAATGTTTTGTACACAGCGCGTTTTTATGCGTTAAATGGATACCAAGCGATATTGCAATGTAAAAAATACCTTCATTATGCTCGTAATTATACTTCATGAGAGGTTTAAAATAACTCTTGCACACACTTAAACACTGTTTTCATGAATCGGCTGGACTGCAGAAAGCTGAATCCGGGAGCACCTGTCAGTTTGTGTGGCTTCGTTAGGAACATCTAGACCGCTTTAACGGCAAGTTTAAAGGTTTACTTCTTCCTTACTATCTTAGTTACTTGATAGGCTATAGAAACCACGTCTTACCTGTCGTTTTCCATTCAAAATATTTGTTTTGGTAGCCGGGGGCCTCAAATCGACCATATTTCCGCACTTGTGTGGACGTTCAACCGCCCGTGTATGGAATTAGGTGCCTCCAATCGACGTGTATTGAAATTCCCTTACCGACCGTGTCATGGTTAGATGGACTGGAGGTATGCTGGGATGCATCCTCTCATGGCATCATATTGTTTCATGTACGTCCTCCCTAGTATATTACAGTTCTATTTGGTTATCTCCCCTGTCACCTTACAGCTTCAAACACAGCGTGTCTGTGATATGCAGAGCTCTTTCTGTAGATCAGGGGGAAATGCTTGCAACATTCCATGAATATTTCAGAAGTAGAATGGAAAGAAAACAGTTCTGAATACAGGGAAGTTATTAGTAAATGATTTGACCACCACTGGATTTTTAGCCCACCATCACCAGATGGTGGGCTGTTCAAATCGCTTTTCGTCCGTGGTCCGTCGTCAGTCGTCCGTCGTCAGTCAGTCGCCCGTCCGTAAACAATTCTTGTTATCGCGATTTCTCAGGAACTACTGCATGGATCTTTCGAAAATTTGGTACACAGGTTGCCCTTGGGGTCTAACAAGATACCTTTTCTGGTCCGATTCGCAAATCCAATATGGCCGCCAGGCAGCCATCTTGGATTTCCTCATGAAACTTTGTTATCGCGATTTCTCAGGAACTACTTCATGGATCTTTCTCAAATTTGGTAGACAGGTTCCCGTTGGGGTCTAGTTGCGCAAGATACCTTTTCTGGTCTGATTCGCAAACCCAATATGGCCACCAGGCAGCCATCTTGGATTTCCCCATGAAACTTTGTTATCGTGATTTCTCAGGAACTACTGCATGGATCTTTCTCAAATTTGGTACACAGGTTCCCCATGGGGTCTAGTTGTGCAAGATACCTTTCCTGGTCCGATTCGCAAATCCAATATGGCCACAAGCCAGCCATCTTGGATTTCTCCATGAAACTTTGTTATTGCGATTTCTCAGGAACTACTGCATGGATCTTTCTCAAATTCGGTACACAGGTTCCCCTTGGGGTCTAGTTGTGCAAGGTACCTTTTCTGGTCCGATTCGCAGATCCAATATGGCCGCCAGGCAGCCATCTTGGATTTCGTCATGAAACTTTGTTATCGCGATTTTTCAGGAACTACTTCATGGATCTTTCTCAAATTTGGTACACAGGTTCCCCTTGGGGTCTAGTTGTGCAAGATACCTTTCCTGGTCCGATTCGCAAATCCAATATGGCCACCAGGCAGCCATCTTGGATTTCTCCATGAAACTTTATTGCGAATTCTCAGGAACTACAGCATGGATCTTTCTCAAATTCGGTACACAGGTTCCCCTTGGGCTCTAGTTGTGCAAGGTATCTTTTCTGGTCCGATTCGTAGATCCAATATGGCCGCCAGGCAGCCATCTTGGATTTCGCCATGAAACTTTGTTATCGCGATTTTTCAGGAACTACTTCATGGATCTGTCTCAAATTTGGTACACAGGTTCCAGTTGGGGTCTAGTTGTGTAAGATAACTTTTCTGGTCCGCTTTACAAATCCAATATGGCCACCAGGCAGCCATCTTGGATTTCCCCATGAAACTTTATCGCGATTTCTCAGGAACTACTGCATGGATCTTTCTCAAATTTGGTACACAGGTGCCCCTTGGGGTCTAGTTGTGAAACACACCTTTCCTGGTCCGATTCGCAAATCCAATATGGCCGCCAGCAGCCATCTTGGATTTCCCCATGAAACTTTGTTATCGCGATTTCTCAGGAACTACTTCATGGATCTTTCTCAAATTTGGTACACAGGTTCCTGTTGGTGTCTAGTTGTGCAGGATAGCTTTTCTGGTCCGATTCGCAAATCAAATATGGCCACCAGGCAGCCATCTTGGATTTCCCCAAGAAATTTTAATTTGTTATCACGATTTCTCAGGAACTACTGCATAGATCTTTCTCAAATTTGGTACACAGGTTCCCCTTCGGATCTAGTTGTGCAGGATATCTTTTTTGGTCCGATTCGAAAATCCAATATGGCCACCAGGCAGTCATCTTGAATTTCCCTATGAAATTTTGTTATTGTGAATTCTCAGGAAATTACTGCATGGATCTTTCTCAAATTTGGTTCACAGGTTCCCCTTGTGGTCCAGTTGTGCAAGATACCTTTTTTGGTCCGATTCGAAAATCCAATATGTCCACCAGGTGGCCATCTTGAATTCTCCCTCAAACCATTGTTATCGTGAATTCTCAGGAACTACTTCATTGATCTTTCTTAAATTTGGTACAAATTTTGTGCAAGATACCTTTTTTGGTGCGATTCGAAAATGCAAGTTACGCTATATATGGAGTATAGGGAATATCCATACCTTCACCTTCTATATCAAGGAGTTCAAATGATTCCGAATTAAAATGTATTTCTTCAAATTTTAAATCTGTTTACTTTAGTCCATGCCGTTGCAAGTGAACTGCCCCACCGTTTCGTCTGCCGAAGGGTCTGCTACACGAAAGGACATGACTCTTGTGATGCAACGTCACAATGCAACTCGACAACTGTAGACTACTGCATGTTTTGATCCGAGGGAGATAATTAGGATGCAGACACTTTCTAAGTTTGAACAATACTGCACGGACTGCAGTGTTCAGTTGTGTACCATCTTACTATTTTCGAGCATGGTATCTTAAAAGAGATATCTCAAACTAGCCCAGTAAACAGAACGGAATTAGCATTCGTTTCTCATTATAAAATCTTAGGCCTGTTTCACAGCTCATGCCAAAGTGTCAGAGAGATTTGTCTTCGCTTCCAGTACCCATTGATGACACGTGCAAAAAAGAAATACTACAAAACGAAGACGAAGGATCCTCCAGACATTCACTTTCAGACTAACTTTGTTCATTTCAGTTGTACTATAAGAACTGACAAAGTGCAGTTTCCTTGAATCTTGAAACTTATAAAGATAATATCTTGATGTTTTCCAGTGTCCTTTTTTCGCTCAAATTTAAAATTCTGCAAATAAAATTACAAATCAGTTGTTTGTTCTTAGTAACAATGGACAAAACGATCCTCTTGTCATTAGCTTACAATTATCGGACAATGGTGGGCGCCAAGATCCTTCAGGATCTCTCGTAGAAACTTACTATAAACAGATAATGCAGAGGGTCTTGAGGGGTAAGCTTAAATGGCGAAACTTCCAAACTGTAACTCAACACACATATTTCATGAAAATGTAAATGAATACAGGCAAAGTGAAATATCCCATTGTTTTCTACAATGAATTACACTTATACTGGTATTATTTAATACTAAATTACTGCCCAAACACGCTTTCTTATGAGAATGAGTTAGTCCCACAAAATCACTCAACATGCGCCTCTCAAAATCTGTGGTTTAGCAGACGACATATTTTGAGCATGAAAGTAGTGCCACTGGAAAATGAACGAAAACACGCATAAAATTTGATAAATGGAAATGTAACTTAAACATATCAGACCTGCAACTATACGCGAACATTAAAAACACAGAAACCTGGACACTCTAAATTAGGAAGTTTCAGACCTCTTTCTTTTCGTGTAAGAACTCTATCTTTTGCTGTGTTAGCAAGACACAGAGCTGGTGCTCAATTTTTTCTGACTACAAGACAGGACCATTAGTCCCTACGGGCCTACATCGCCCCGTGAAAAAAATAACTTGTGACTGCTGGGACAGACATTTTTTATGAAACGAACCTGATGAAATGATAAAATAATGTCTTCACTGCATGTTACCAATATTTGTAAAAAAATTCACTTTTTTCAGATAATAGAAAACATATCCTTCAGCAGTAAATAACAATACGAAGCTGAGCATCTGAAAACCCCTCGGCTCTGGGTACATTCAAAATGTATTCAATTTGAACCAAGATGTCAGGAACACCAAGCAATCAAGTCAGAAATATACAGATTATCAAAAATATTGCAATTAGGAATGACACCCAAGGTTTCCATCCAATCAGAGAAACCGGTATTCATTACATAAGTTTGTTGATGCATCAATGATGTATACCAAATTTTACATCGAGCATTTGAACGGTATCAGAGATAGAGATAATTATTGATTTCCCATAAATTAAAGATGGCCGCTCATCCTTCCCGCCACTCAGAGGAACTGATGTGGTTATTAATTGAAAGTCTCTTGATACATTGATGCTGTATACCAAGTTTCGCATAGAACACTGAAATGGTATCAGAGATATACATCATTAAAGATGTTTCATAAATTAAAGATGGCCACCAAGGTTTCCGTCCAATCAGAGAAACCAGAACTGTCATTTGTCGTAAGTCTCTTGATGCATCGATGGTGTATACCAAATTTTACATCGAGCACTTGAACGGTATCAGAGAACGAGATCATTAATGATTTTGCATACATTTAAGATGGCCGCCCATCCTTCTCCCCACTCAGAGGAACTGATGTGGTTATTCATTGCAAGTCTCTTGATACATCGATGCTGTATACCAAGATGGCCGCCAAGGTTTTCGGTCAATCAGGTCCCGAGTTAAAGTATCTGTATGCATCGATGATGTATACCAACTTTCATATAAAACAATTGAATGGTAACAGAGATATGTATCATTATCGATTTTGCATAAATTAAAGATGGCCTCCAGGATTTCCAGCTAATCAGAAAAGCCGGTTTGGTAATTCATTGAAAGTTGCTTGATGTATCGATGATGTATACCAACTTTCGTATTGAACAGTTGAACGGTTTCCGAGATATGGATCATTATCCATTTTGCATAAAATTAAAGATGGCCGCCAAGGTTTCCACCCAATCAGGTCCCAATTCAATAGGCTTCTGGTCCTTGACTAGGTAAATAAGCATACCAAATTTGGAATTCTTCAGTGGAACCGTTTTCCGGCTATCTCGCTCACGTACTGACGTGTGGACGTACGAACAGACGGACGTATAAGACGACAATACCCCATGGCCAAAATTGGCCGAGGGGTAGAAATGAGTATTGAGATACAATGTAAAATCCTCATGGTTAGATGGATTGGAGCTATGCTGGGATGCATCCTCTCATGGCATCATATTATATACATGTACCTCCTCCTGCAGTACACCCCTAGTATACTACAGTTCTATTTGGTTATCTCCCCTGTCACCTTACATTTTCAAACACAGCGTGTCTGTGATATGCAGAGCTCTTTCGGTAGATCAGGGGGAAATGCTTGCAACATTCCATGAATATTTCAGAAGCAGAATGGTAAGAAAACATTTCTGAATACAGGGAAAGTATTACGTAAATGATTTGACCACCACTGGATTTGAGAAATTCACCATAAAAAGATAATGCAGAGGGTCTTGAGGGGTAAGTTTAAATGATGAAAATTCCAAACTGTAACTCACCACACTTATTTCATGAAAATGTAAATGAATACAGGCAAAGTGAAATATCCCATTGTTTTCTACAATGAATTACACTTTTACTGGTATTATCTAATACTAAATTACTGCCCAAACACGCTTTCTAATGAGGATGAGTTATTCCACAAAATCACTCAACATGCGCCTCTCAAAATCTGTGTTTAGCAGACGACATATTTTGAGCACGAAAGTAGTGCCACTGGAAAATGAACGAAAACACGCATAAAATTAGATAAATGGAAATGTAACTTAAACATTAAAAACACAGAAACCTGGACACTCTAAAGTAGGAAGTTTCAGACCTCTTTCTTGTCGTGTAAGAACTCTATCTTTTGCTGTGTTAGCAAGACACAGAGCCGGTGCTCAATTTTTTTCTGACTATAAGACAGGACCATTAGTCCCTACGGGTCGACATCGCCCCGTGAAAACGGCCCAAACGAGGGAGTATTTATAGAATGCAAGTTTGTGTTCAGAACACCTGTGAGTCCCGACGCCTAACAAGCGCTTCATTCTCCACCATGTTTACAAGTCACAACGCTACAATCACAATGATTCATACAGAGGTCAGGCCTCGGGAACGAAATGTCCTTCAACAGAATCTCATCATATACAGGTAACAAATAAAAGGTAATAAATTAAAGTGTTGGTAAAATAACTATGCCGGGGTACTGACACGAAGTCATATGACCCCACAAATACATGTACTGACTACATATATCTTAAAACGCCAAAAGATAAAAATGTGATCCCTGTGATGATTTGTATCCCAGCCATACTTTTGTTGTAGATTTTCATGTGTTCATCACCATGACCACACCGCTGGAACGGTATTAGAGACAAATATTTCAGAGCATATTTCATGACCTGCTCAACTTTTCCCCAATAAACTTGATAATTTTTTTCTAAGTTCGTTCATTCTGATTTATGGTCAAACTTTCACGCTGAATTTATATCGGTACAATCTAAAATGGACATTTTACATCTTACTAATAAGTCTTTATAAATGAGTTCTGCGGAAATTCCACTCTGCGATCCCTACAAAATTGGGCTTCTCTCTCGTACGAAACAGTGTGTGGCATCATTATAGGGCACGTAGGTATCTTTGAAATATCTCTGAATCTATCTTTTGAATAAAGGAAAAACTTCTGAACAGTTCACCTAACTTGAATCAAAATCCATTAAAATGTCACCGAAATACCGAACATTATATGAATACCAAATCAGTCATTTTTGCCGCTCTCATTTATGAATACCTATATCTTTATACGTAAAAAATATATCCACATCTTTATATGTCAAAAATCTATTCTGTAAAGAATTTAATTCAAGAACATGTAAACATACATGCATCAGCATTTAATTAAAAAATAATGTTATGACGAGCTCATAACAGTGATGACGTTAAAAGACAATGCTGCCAATTAAGCTATCTACATGGCCAAGTACATCTACGGCAATTAAACGACTACTGTGGGAGGAAACGACATAGTGGCCATTTCGCAGTGGGACATAAACCATGGAATAAAAGAACTTGATAGTCTATAGGGATAACGGGATGGGGAGACGGATGAGAAAGGGAGTGTGCAGCAGTATCTTCAAACATTAGCTTCAGGTGCCGGGACCAGGTAAAGCGGTTTGGAAGCGGCCCCGGAGGGTGCAGCAATGATCAATAGCTTAAAGTGCTGAGTTATGGTATACGGGATGAGGGCAGAGATTGGGAGTGGAGAGGGTACAGCAAGTGATTTCCATTATGTACAGACCTGCACATGGAGAAATATTTTCTATCTGAACGAGTATTATATGGCATTGTCATAGAAAGCAATGGTCAAAGGGACGGCACTCATAACAGACCTCTTGTCTATAGACGCCCTCCTGTATATCGCATAATGACATGCATAATCACATGTCGGAAGGAGGCTAATTATCTAGAATACTGTGGTTAAAGCAGATAGCTATGACTGCTCAAAATAATAGGATAGTTGACCAAATCATTGAACGGTTTCTGTAAACTTACAGGTTATTTTCATATCCCATGCAGAACTCGGAACGAATCGCCAGCACTGATGCAAGCGCTCTAAAAGCTTAGGTGTCATCCTAAAAATAATTGGATACGAATGTTATCCACTATCTAAGTGGCATTATTACATGTATATATAGAATATCCGCTCTGGTGATATTTAGTTGATCAGAAGGGCTAGTAAATGTACGCAATCTAGACTCCCATCTCTAAACTTCCTCTATTGTGAGAGCTGAGGTGAGCGAGTGGTTCAGAACGCTTACATTTACTGTCGGCGATTTGGTGCACGGGTTTGAGTCCAGTACGGGACTGGCCTATCCAGAACAAGTATTTGTCTTTACGAAGAAAATGTCATCCTAAACAAGAAAATGTCATCCTAAACATAATTGGATATGAAAGAAGCTATATTTAGGATGCACTGTGATATACTTGAGGCTTGTTGTGTGTAGGTTTGGTGTGTCGCTCGGATACTGCCCAACAAAACAGGACCTATTTATATTTTCTCAGGAATATTTTCATGGAAAAACATATAACGTTTGGAAAAATTTCCTAACTGACCTGCGATTTCGGCAACACCCAAACAACAACTAAATGTGAGCTGATTTTCGACAAAATACACCAACTTCTCGCGACGGTTGAAGTATCCACTACGCAAATGAGGATGTTTTTTTTCTACTACGACTTTTTCAAGTGTCGCCACTGGCTTCCATAAAAAGTGTGAAGCCAGTAGTCAGATACATGGATGGTGCCAAAACAAGAACCTCATTCCCATATGCATGACTGCATCAACTTTTCTCAAAATACGTTCGTTCATTCTGATTTTCGGTCAACCCTTAGTCTGGATCTATATTAGTACAGTCTGAAATAAGGCATTATCTGTCTTACAAGTATGTTCTATGGAATATCCATACACCATTGGGATTCTCGTTTTTAATAAGAAACAGTGCGGGATATCCTTATTGGGATAACACCACGTGTTCAATTGACACCCCCAAAAATTGGTATATTATATGAAATCGAAATGTATAATGCAATATTGTTCTTGATATGCATGGTGCGTTGATTTTACCCTGGATTGTCAAAATGAAAAATGGGTGTTGCTATCTATAGGTTTGCAAAGCGGACAGGGGATCGTGTAAACTGTTATATATATATAGGCCTATAAGGATATGATGGCAATTTTGTAGGCTCATCGGGAATAGTTGTAGTTACCGCGCATATCCCAAGTAAATCTTTTACTTAAAACAACGGCATGTTTAAAAGTACAAAAAGCATACTTTATCAATGAGAGAATCTAAGGAATAGTATGCATTTTAATTGAATTTCAGGAAGTAGGAAACTCTTACATCTCTCTCCAATTTATTATCTGTGTATGGTGGAATTCTGCTGGTGGACTGTTAGTATAGAGGCCCGTCCTCTACATGTCATTCAACAAATATATGTAGGTTTATTGTCTTGGTGTGAAATTCAAGCCAAATAGTAAGACAAAGCTCAGTTTTACTTTGTTTTCAACGTTTTACTTTGCTTTCCTTCATCTCGAATGTGGAACATGAATGTGAAATAAAGATTACAAAGTTAATCCCTAATCAGTGATCGAGTGATCGCTAATTTAACTATGGCATTATTTTATTGAATAATGGTCAATATTGACACTGGGGAAGTTCCGCGATATGTCTACAGACTGCAAGCTTATGCCGCTGTTCGAATCCCTGGCATCCCATCCACGCACATTTCTCCAATGCGGACAGCTCCTCCAGCTTGATCATGTCTTGTGCACGTTCCCTATCCTTTAATCTTCTGATCATACCTCTGATTCTAGTTACAGCGACATACTCGGACTTCTAGGGAATGGTGAAACCCTAGGCTTTCAAGAGCCGATTCCACTGAAAGTAGTTGGTGCGCGATCGTGACAGTGTAAACATTGGCCTTCGAAAATCGAAGCGGAAACCATTGCTATTCTTCTCGGCTATCAGGAGACAAGGGACAGCCTATTGGCTGACTGACTGTTCGATAATATCCTGTTGTAACATGTCCTTGACCATACTTTCCATCGTCTGTTTTTGTTTCAGTCCACAGCGCTATGCAACTTGGCGAATGGGAGTCTGGTCAGGATTAAATTGGATCGTAGGGTGTCACATTTGACTGAAACATTGTCGCTTAGCACAAACACATCTGGATACTGACCAACCAAGCATTTCAACTCTGCGTTGTCACTATCACCTAAATCAGACCCGTCCAGATGCAACTGGGCTCAGTGCTTAGACACACTATTTGAATCATATGCTGACTGGCTTTACAAGTTTACATGCATCAGTTTGTATCACATCACCTGATTCAGGTTGTTCAAGCATGCAGTATAAAGTATCAGCACTGGCCAGACAAACAAGCTTTCCGAGATCAGCACCTTTTGGCATAATAACTGGCACATCAGTAAGACAACAGCGGTAAATATTTACTCTGTCACTCTGAACAGTTGACAAGGATTTTGTTGGTAGTAATCCACATCAGTAAGCATTCTCTGAAATAGTAACTAACCCAACAACTCCATTAGGTAGGGGTAAACCTCTTATCCTAGTTACGGTGACATACTTTGATTTTGGGGGAATAGTGAAATCTTTTGACGATGTAAGCTTGCCTCGAGGATCTAGTGACATATCTATCTTGCCAAAATTTGTTGCAACATGGTTGTCCTGTGTAAAATCCATATCAATACAGGAGCCGCGGAGCTCATTTGAAAGTGAGGGTGGGGGTGAACTCTATACCGGCCACGTTAAATGTTGGACTGGTGATATCTAAGATAGGACTTATAACATTGCTGTCCCAAAAAGTGTGGGTGGGGCCCAGCCCCCCCCCCCCCTCTCTCCGGTCCGCGGCCCCTGCAATAATGATCTGCGGTTGGAGGATTGGTACATGATAGAATTTGAATGTGACTTTTTGTGACCGAATCGACACCGGTAGATAGGTCATACATTTGATCTGTACATGAATTGGAACTCACAAAATTTAGTATGTTGAAGTCAACATATGTGGGGGATAACCTAAGTTATTGTGATCTTCAATAACTTTAAGACTTTAGTGCATGTGCACCACTGATCAATAACAACAGGTGTATAGTTACACAGCAATGCTTCTCGTGTGGCATTTACAAGATCGGAACATGATCATTTTGGAAGAGTATGACGGTATCAGAACTAATATCACCATGCTTCTCGTGAGTATTGTCCTTGACAAACTGAATTTTGGAGCTTGGCTATTCATGATGTTGTCCGGCAATAGCCTCTGTCTTGTCGGGTGCTGATCGTTTCCCGGTTGGTTACCCTGGTTTGGCATACCAGTACGACCGGAACGACTGTAACGACTTCTGATGCCGCGACAGCTGGCGCAGCTGCTTTTACAGCGAGTTCAAATGTTTTTGTCAGTTTCTTTATTTGTTCGTGTTGCTGCTTTACACAAGTAACACGCGTGGCAACATCTAAAGTGGTTTTGGGCGTTGTCTTTGCCTGAGCAGTAAGAGATGAACCGACTGGAGAGCGGATGTTCAAGTTTGTGGATTCTGTTGAATCACATGCAGACTCAATTGAGGTGTTAAACTATTAACAAAACCTGGCATTTCGTTTCAAGGTCTAATATGTTCTCCTCTAGGGATTCTGAATCTTCGATTGTGCGCTGCCAGAGTTGATGGTCCAGTAGACAGGATGGATGGGCTGCCGAAAAATACTACAGAATTTTTTCATACAAAAGTTTGCCATCATACTTCACAGAGGCAAGCAGTGACTGGAACCATGTGACAGCTGTGCCTCGCAGAAGCAAACGCATAGCAATTCGAGTGGGTTCAGACCAATTATGGAGAGTTATCCAAGCCTCGATTTGACCCAACCAGTAGTGTTGACTGTCTTCATGTGGGAGACCTGAGAAACTGTCAAGCAATCATAAAGGAAACAGTTATTTGAATTATTAGTTCATCCACAACAGCTTTGTAATTGGTACTCTGGTTGACAATCATCCTTTTGCTATATACACACCAAAACTGATTAAGTTCTGGTAAAAAAACGTACCGTAGTTCATGCACCAGCAAATATACACAGAGAAAATATTTGTCCCCATGAGAATAATGACTTTAGACGACGCACGAGTTCCCAGTTAATTGACAAATTGGTAATGTAATATACGAGGTTGTTTGTAACTGCGCTGTGACAACGGCGACAAAATGTCACTATTCAAGCGAGTTTCCCAAAAGTGCTCGTGGTTCGATAGCAGGTTATGTTACCGTAATTAATAATTATCCAACGCATCGTTCTATTCCATTATGATATGCATTTCCATGGATTATCGAGCCTGTACAATCTTGCTAACAAAATTCATTGTACTCGCCACTGCACCACGTTTTTCGAATAGAGCTTTTTCTCTAGTCATCTTTTTCTGGAGACCCGGCTGATGAGGTCTATATGGTTATAGAAGTTACATAATCTAGGAACAGTTATTACTATCTCAAAGAACAATAACTTCGGGGATTCAGAACAATAATATCGCTTCAAGCCACAATACTTTTAATTTTAACCCAGGGTGCCGCCAGTGTGATGACTAATTCTTGGGGATTAGCAGTGTCCCTTCTCGCATGTTTTTATTTTGGGATAAGTTTCCGTACTTAGATGAAAAGGTGAAGAAAATGTCATAGCTTCGTTTGGAGATAGGCTCCGGACGCTTTTAGCCATCGGAATTCTTAGCCTCCACCACAAAATTGGTGCACTTACATCAATACATTTTCTTGTCTGTGCTTATTTTCGTTGTGCTGAAACTCGTGTCCACCACCACATATCAGTAGGCGTTCGCCTCGGGTACATATTAGTGCAGGCTGGTTAACCAAGTGGTTTGCTCCAGGCTTAGCTACATTGTATGTGCTATACAGTGCTACGGTTGTCAGGTTCACGAAGTTTCAGCATACTTTATGGACAAACTCCACGGATCACATATATCTTCCTAGTTCAGGCTGTTGATAAAAGACAAGACAACAAGAACGATGAACCAAGGAAAACCGTCCTGACTTGGATCGTTACCTTCAGAAATGCCAATCATGCTGTATATTGCCGAAAATATGCAAAAATATATATTTCATCAAAAGACACCAATGGAAATATTAAATGGAAATGTTAACATGTGTCCGAGCGGTTCACGAGCTCTGTTCAAAAGTAAAAATTAATATGCGTTACAGAATGCAGTTTCAGAGAGCCTTACAGGTATAGGGATTATGAATGAAGATTCGGTAATGATAAATGCGTATAATTTTATTATTATTTTTTTTTCTTTTCGCAAATGACTGAGTGTTGGATTCGTTCGTTTGTTGGACTTCATGGTATTTGGAAACTTAATTGAGTTTTATTTATACCAGACATACTCATAAGTGTGATGAAATGCCATAAAAAAACGAATGACCGAGTGTTGGAGTCGGTGTTCGAACAATTATGTAGCCGCATCATTCATCGGTTATAGACCTAAGGTGAGTGAGAGAACATATATCAACACCGATAATAGGATAATATTAACTATCTAATTAAGGTAAATCCAGGGTGATTATATATATTATTATCATATCTCAGAGAAGCATGTAGACTTTTGATTGGCTGACAGACCTCATGTGTGATGCTGTATTGTCAACTTGCTGGTCGAATATATATCGTATACCCCCGTCGCCAAGGGCAACGAACAGGTGTTCACTAGATTCCATCGTCTGCTAAACAAAATGGCTGAATCAGGCAAACGTTTCGCGTCTCACACGGACGATGAAGTTGTTGAAAAGCGGGCTAATATTATTCCCAGCAACACAAAAAAATCGAACAAAGCGTCCGCCAGAACTTTGAAGTATTACCTGAAAGAGAAGGGACAGAGTGAAGAATTCGAAGGATTCTCGGCCGAGAGGTTAGCAGAGGTACTCAGTCATTTTTATTTGGATGCCCGAAAACAAGACGGAGAATTGTACAAAACATCCACTCTCGAAAACTTTCGACATTCTCTGAATCGTTACCTGAAGGCCCCACCGTATTTGAAAACTTTTGATTTGATTAGAAATTCGGAGTTTAATGAAGCCAACGAGTGCTTCAAAACCGCACTTGCAGAGTTGAAGGCATCTGGAAAAGGCGACACCGATCATTATGAGCCCATAAACGAGTCCGATCGTTGTAAACTCTACAAGTCTGTTCTCATGTCCCCAAAAACCCCAACTGGGCTTGCAAATAAAGTTCAGTTCGATGTACGTCTGTTCTTCTTTAGAAGGGGAGTGGAGAATATGGAAAAGATGACAAAAAACACATTCATCATCAAGCGGGACCCGAAAACTGGGCAGAGGTATGTGAAAAAAAAGGAGGATGAACTCACAAAAAATCGCCGGGCCCAGCAAAAAGAGGGTGTTACCGGATTCATGCCTGAAGAAGAAGGTTCCCCGTTCTGTCCTGTTGCTTCATTCGAAAGTTATATCTCCAAACTCCATCCGAAATGTGATCGCTTGTGGCAGTACCCGGTTGATAGTTTCCTCGACGACGATAAAGTTTGGTATTATAACAAACCTATTGGGAAACACCGCTTGGCAGCCTTCATGACCAACCTGGGCACTCGTCTGAAACTTTCTGAATCATACACTAACCACAGTATACGAGCAACCGGCATCACCATCCTTGGTAGAAACAACTATTCAGCATCTCAAATAATGGCTGTCACAGGTCACAGATCTGTCTCGTCGCTGTCGGTTTACCAGCGAGTAAGTGATGGCGAGAAACTGCAAATGGGCCACACGGTTGCGTCAGTAGCCTTTCCTGACACGATGGGTTCAACCCGAAAGACGAATACCGGTACGCATACACTTCCAGTAAATGTTCTTGTCAAACCCCATCCTGCAGAAACTGTGACATCATCTTCTCAGTACCCTGCACCCACGTCAAATGATGCCACGTCGGCCGTGTTACACACCCAGGATGTACGAGCAGAAGGCCATGCCGACGACTTTGATTTTGATCTTAATCAGCTGTTTTGTGAATTCGACAGCACCGCTGTCCCGCCCACATCGTGTGACATTCCCACAGCTATCCTGGTCGCCGCAAATCCCTCAGCGCCAATGTTCAATAACTGCACAATAAATGCAATCAACATCATCGTGCGAAAATGAAGCAAATACCTATACTTCTGCCAAATTGTGCAGGACAGTTTGATTTTTCCGATTTTTCTCTCGAACTGTAAATTTAAGTCAGTTCATGTTGGTCCTTCTCCTGTGTGATGTTATGGAAACATGACACAAGTGACACTGTCGAGTGACACGGTGTTGAATTATAGACAGAATGGAAATGTAACAGTTCACACGTGTATTTGAAACTTACATATCCACGCAACAGATGTGAATCCGGAACGGGTCTTTCGATGTATTTATTAACAAAAGGTATATAATCTAGATATTATACTCGTCGATGGCTATTAAATATTAAATATGAAATTGAGATTAAGCTTAATGTTCCAGTATTTTATACGTTTCTGATTTTCAGAATAGAACATAAGAGATGAAGCTGAATTTGAAGTTAGATTGTTCATTCTTTATCACCGAAGCCCACCGGTATTTCACACGGAAACCGGGTTCATTGTTCACGGATTACAGTATATGTTATCGTTATCTTTGCTCCTCCCTTAGTACGTTTTAAAGATGAGGATTGTAAAAATGATACATTTGTCTTTGTGTTCATTTTTTCCGGTGCATGCTGTGGATCGTTCTGAAACCAGTGCAAGTCCGATCGAAGTCCGTTCCATTATGTCGGCCTTGAAGTCCAAAGTGATTCTTAATGCTCTGAGATATGATAAATTCGTTATACATCGCCCTTCCGGGGTAATACGGGATGAGATTTGGTTTCTCTCGCCATATTTTTCCTCGGCTGCGCCTCGGAAAAATATGGCGAGAGAAACCAAATCTCATCCCGTATTACCCCGGAAGGGCGACGTATAACTAATATTATGACCACTGATGTGTATCGTGTCAACGTTATAGAAACACCTTTGCTGTAATCTGCAATTCACCAAATGTACCTGTATTTCATCACATGATATAGAACATGACATGGAGCATTTTTGCTCTAATTATTCCACACCCCCAACATTGTACTAAAAAGCAAAGGCAACTCGACCGTTATTTGTTATCAGACCTTTCTCGAAGTAAATATCAATTAGCATCGTTATGTTTTATTAAGGCTGATGAATCATGTCAACTTGGTCGCCAAGCCCTTGTGGGCTGTTTGATGTGATATATTTTCGCTGGAGAAAGCCTATAATGTACTGTAAATATGTATCCAATATCAGATCGAGTAAATCAGATTGAGACAGATAGAAGCACTTGGCGCAGGTATTTGTTTGACTTGAAAACATTGGTCAATTTATCGATTGCACATCAAGTGCATTTTTATGTAATACAAAACTAAATGTTTGATGTCAGCGTGCAGTAGTCTATCAGTCTTTATTATATGCCGCGCAGATCTACTCAAATATAAAGCGTTTGTCTGATTAGTAAAGTTCGTCTAATTGGGGAAAACGGTCCGATATTCAGCAAATAACATAGTGTGATAGCATGTAGCACAATTAAGCCTTATTATGAAATCTTTATTTTATATCTAGTTTTTCAATACTGGTATAGAGGAATGTCGTCGTTTTAACGCATTTTCCATTAAAGTTTCTGTGCCCCAAAATAAAATCGAACGTATATTGATCTCGATACAACGTACAAGAAGCTGGACCCTAAAAGCCTTTGGCCAATTATGAGGTAGCGGTAGTCACAAAACCCAATTTACCTTCAAAATTTATATCAGGTTACCACGTGGAACTTAATTAGATCCCTGTTGATATTCACCGTTCTGTCGTTCCCAAAAGTTGAAACACATGACAGAGCAACCATAATATTCAGGGCCTCATGAGTAGTAGAAAAAGGCGTCTTTCACTTAACACGAGCATGAGCAGGAGCAAGCGTATAGGTGACGCGCAATCAGAATGCCGCCAGAGCGCCGCCAACGTGCCGCTATCTTGACGACTAATCAGAATCACGTTTACAACAACCATGTTTATATTACGTGACAGATCGCCATGCATGTGCGGACATATATTATACATCCATGTATTAACATGGACAATATTCGAAGGATAAGTATAAGAGGCAGTAACTCTATTTTTTTATTTTTGGAGGCTACAACGCGCATGCTCAACTTATCATACAAGGCTATCTTATTCGAATATCTAGACAAAAGATTAAGGTATGACCTCATCCAGGTGTCGTCAAACTGGAAGTACTTATTATTCCAATATCGAAATGTATGTACGAGCCAGTAGCCTATGTACTTGGGGAGAAAGCGAAGCACTTTTGTTGATAGTCATATAAAGGAAATACTAGAGAGAAAGATATATATAAGCAAATCATGTAGAAAACAAAGGTATAATACTGTATACATTTCAATATTGGAATAATAAGTACTTCCAGTTGACGACCACATGGTGGTGTCATACCTAAATCTTTTGTCTTAAGATAATCGAATAAGATAGCCTCCATATGATTTCTATGTTGAGCATGAGAGTTATAGCCTCTAAAAATAAAAAAAAAATAGTTACCGCCCCTTTTACTTATCCTTCGAATATTGTCCATGTGAATACATGGTTGCATGGTATATGTCCGCACTCACATGGTGATCTCTACCGTTTTTTTGGTCCGAAAAGTTATTTAATTGTGGAATTCGAGCTAGTCCACATCAAAGCTCATCATTTTAGACCCATTGATTCGGTATAATTAGACGAAACATAATCCTCAGCTAGAAGCTAATCAAAATCGCGATAAGTGGGCTCGATTTTTGCCATACAAAAAATATCAGCCAGTCATTTTGGCCATATTTGTAAGCGCATACAAGCAGAGGGAAAGAAAGGGAGAGAATGAAATTTAACGTGGCGTTCGTCAATTTTTCACCTGCATAGGTACGAACAACATAAATCTCAATCTAAAGTACAAATACCCACCAATGAAATCCAAAACGCATAAAGAACGGACTCCAACAATACATATGAAACATACAATCATCCACAATAGTTAAGTTATATAACGACGAACAACAAATATCAATCGAAAGATTACATACCTATCAACGAATTCGAAACGCAAACCGCATAATAAGCCTACACGAACATTACATAAGAAACTAGATAGTGTTTGCCTCTTAGATGTTCCACAGGAGGAAATAGATGGTGAAGCTTGATTTGGTCAAATGTGCCCTATGTCACAATGATAATGCTTCGAATGATGGATTATTCCACATGGTCACCCTGTTGGGTTCTATCATGTTGCTACCCACGTTTGTTTACGCTCACAAACTCAAATGTTCAAGCCAAATTAAATGCCCTTGTATGATAAATTCCGTCCAGGAGTATGCCCTTGTGGGATGAAAACAGCAAAGCACACCGATTCGAATGTGAATAACGAAAATGGCCCATTCAGATGACCCTTCGTGGTTGCCATTCGCAATTTATGCATCATGTTCATTTTGGAAAGTTTTGCAACCTGGATGAGCCGAAGTTACTCACTGAAGCTGAATGTCTACCAGAACATGTGGAAAGCTCTCTGGCCATATCCGAAAATTAGAAGATCCACAATGCCACTATTTTGTGCAATGATAGTAAATATTATTGACTGGAGTTATATAGCATAGAGGCTGTAGCTATGGTATTTCGTATCCTTAATCCTTTTACATTTCTTTCGGTTGAAAACTGGATTAGCACCTGATGGCGTTATGCAGTTGATCAGGGAGAACAGTATAATTTACACCGCTACCGTTCTCAAGTATTATATACTAAACTAAAGATACAGATGAACTAGTCAAGAAGATAAGATTAAGCGTACCTCAATTATTTTTCAGCGGATCGCATCTGTTGGTATTTGAAATCTACCCTCGATTTGAATCATATGATAAAAGTTGTGCGTCTGTCCGTGTCGACATGTGTTCGTCCCTTCCAATATGAAAGGAGAAGTATGGGGCCGGGCGTGCCACTGGGTATTTCATATTAGGAATGTACCCTACTTTTTAACTGTGGAGGGTTGAGAAGGTGTAAGTGGACGGGACAAACGCTAGCTGAAAACCAACTGCAAATCTTGATAATATGCAACTCTCCTATTAGTTCTGATTAATACATGATAACCTGATCACATATCAGGTCATTATTGCAGGAACATATGGAAGTTCAATCACACATGCCCCTTTCTTTCAAGAGGAGGTATTGCTCGTCCCATTGTGTTCACATGAACAGACCGCGTGACTGAGATACATCATACTCCGGATAACGACTTTACAAAGAAACTTATATGGATTAAGGGTATTGGACAGCGATAAGGATTTTCCGGCATCATTTGCACACTGTTGACCGCTTCTCTCTTGCAGGAAACTAGCCTATTTTCATGTATACTATGATTTTTGTGGTCCTAATGCTCTTATTTAAATGCGTCTGAATATTGAATGACGGACGAGACACTTGTTCATTAAGTATTTGGATTATGAACGCGGACAGTTTTTCGCTTGAGGACGCCTGAATATTGAATGACAGACGAGGTGCTTGTATTTTGAATTTTGTAGCCACGATTGGATACAAATGACACAATAACCAGAAGCCAAACCATGTAATATGATATTAGCGCCTAGCAAAAACTTGAAGCAAATAACCTTGAGGGCGTCTGGAGAAATGCTGGTGCTTTGTCCAGTCTGTCCCCATATGGCTAAAAACATTTCGTTTCACATCCGATGCGATTGAATGAAAGAATCGGTATATTCCATTAGTATGAATAACAATGCTGATTAAGCTTGATTGATTAACGTCTAACGGAATATTCGATCCACCAACGTATCAGAATATGTGTGCAGACATACACATGTTGTGCCTATAATTACGACAATACCGTATTGTCGTAACTGTGCCGGACCGTATCGCGGCTAATCCTTCAATCGAGTTCATCCGTCGGCCTCTTTTAGTAGAATAATACGATTCTAACGAACACTAATACAGTTCTGCAATTTCACGAGAAATCGTATCTGATGAGGAACAACTGTTGCGAAGCCCCAACCCCGCCAATGTCAACAGTATAATAAGTAGATAATGCCAACAGCTGTGACCAATCAATACAATGGGTCGAAATATAGTTCGCAGACAATTACTGTCTGCCAACAGCTCATGTCTGCTCTTCATTAGTGATATATGGCAGGTGAATGAAAGACCTCTACATAAATTAGTTTCCTCGTCATATTGTACTACATGTACCAAACACTCATCCATAACCTTCATTTGCGGTTACATATGTTTCCTGATATCATCCTATTAGTACCGAGCAAACGTTCTATTTACCAATGAGTTGATACTAGCTATATCAGCTACAAACAATTATAATAGCTTCCGCAAAATATACATATAAAAGAGATAGCGTAGGATGTCTCATCAATCCTTAATATCGACGGATTATAACGTATGTGCGGTAGCTGTTCTTTAGCTATCATTGGAAATATTAAATACTCAATTATTCTTGAGAACATATCCATTTATCTCAATGATAACTATTAACTTGAAAATGATTTTCAAGATAACATCAATTATTCAATCATTCTTACGATTCCTCTCGAAATCATATTAATCAAGAGATATTCCTTGTAAACTTTCCTCTCAAAAGACCGAACTTTATCATCTGATGTATTTACGTATTTGTATTTATGAAATATTGGTATGTTAGCATTTACACTTGACGCCTGAAATTTAACTTAAAATCCACGATATTCAGGATGGCTATTCTTTCCATTATTTTGTCACATGTAGCAGTAGATATTTGGCCGAAATCATCTCTTAATCAACCAGCGTGTCAATCAATTCTCTGATTGGATCGTGACATATCATTTATAGCCACGTCCATTTGTAGAATCCTAATAAAGTTGTATTTGTATCGGCTGAGGATGATGACGGTATTCGATAACCTTGACTATATTTCCCGAGGGTAGTGGCAAGTAAGCATGAACTCTGACGAAAATATTGCTGCAATGTATGTCTGACAATTATGATGTGGGATCGCCCGCAGCAAAGTGAGACAAACACTGAAGGACAATGGTCTGTTGTGCTTCATTAAACTTGGGGATAGATTCATTATTCTCAGACAGGAAGCTCGCTATTGGAATTTGATGAAAGATTTATAATTGTCCTCTGGTATGACAAAAAACTGCGGTTAATGATCATAATTTTTACGATATAAAACTGCAGACCTCATATACGTTTGAATACTGTTTGACTGGGAGAATAAGCCGAACGATCCTGCTCGGATACCGGAAGCAGCCCCGGTACATCGAACCAAATTAGCCAAAGACAGCGTCTCAGTCTGTATGTTTAACCGAATAACTCAGCTGAGCTTATTATTCATCGGATGGAGTATATATCGACCAGAACTGACATAATCACCTACGTGGAGTTATAGAACGTTACATGGGAAGTTCTTCGCAAGTGGTGTCTACCTTACGCATGTATACCACCGAGGAGGCTAACACGACCAACATTTCAGTGGTTGAAGAGAGAAGCAACGAACTTCCATCACTAACACTGATAGAGATACTGGTCAATACCATATTCTGCCTCGTTGGTTCCTCTACTAGCATCCTGAATGGTATTGTTATTGTAGGGTTCATAAAAGAAAAGCGGGTGCGTCAGACGCCCGGGAACGTCTTCATCCAAAATCTAGCGATATCAGACGCATTAATCGGTATATTTATATCGTATGTGGTAGTATTAAACTTATGTCGCTTAGATAATGACTATGAGTATTTGTTCCGGATGGGATTTATCTGCTCTTTTCTCTTAGCTTCCACGTTTTTCCTGAACTTTCTGACCATCGACCGTTACCTGAAAATCACCACGCACCTGCGGTACGAGTCCATGGTGACCACCAGAACTCACCACATAGTTTGTTTCATTACCTGGGTTGGTTGTATCATATGGGGGCTGCTTCCTTTAGCAGGTTGGCACAGCCCTGACGTGAAAAGTCGAAGCTTCTTCGAAACTTTCACTGGAAGCTACATTATGACGGTATTTGTAGTGGGTTTTATTTTACCAATGATTTCCATGATATTTGCTTACTCCAGTCTCTACAAGATTTCACGACAACACGCCAGAAGAATTGCCTCCCAGATACAAACAACGAAAGACATGAAAGACCGAAGTAAAAATCGAAAAGTAATCAAGTCCATATTTCTGCTGATTGGAGCTTACTTTATCTGCTGGATGCCATTAGGTATGTACGAACAATTTAGTTATGTGAATGTATGTTCTGGTATACTTCCGCTGCATGCTTCCTCCGCTCAGGATTATTGTTCACAAAAATACATAATCGTTCCCACGCCTCTCAACCAATAACACATTTGCGTATTTCGGTTACCACTGCTGAAGCATTGGTAACTTTTCCAATATTAGAAACCGCAGTCCCATGCTAGAATCTGTGACTCATAAGAGTTTAATAATATAAAACTACTTATTGGCAAGCATAGTGTGTCAATACAATGACATTATAGGTGCGATTTGTTTCGGTTCGAAACAGAACGTCAATTTCTTCCCATATTGGCCATTGCATTGATCAGTAATGGATCTACTATGTTACCTGTGGAAGAGAGGTTGTGATGCAATGTTATGTTGAGGCAATCGTCCAATGTTATATTCAAAATAAAAATCAACAGCTTTGTCGTTCGCTGAACGAATTTAACTTGCCAAATGAAAAAATTAAGACAAGTCATAGTCTCTTATTTTAACAGGACAATGCAAAGTATAGATAGGCTTAGATAACTGATCAAGCGTCATTTCAACAGGAAATGACATTTCACCACATTGATACAAACGGAAGTATGACTCAGGTATACCCCTTCGCGCGCCAGTGTGAGCCGGGTATTCAGGAAGCGATTGAAGGCAGGGAAGAGCATAATCTGATAATGACCGTGCTGTTGTTATGAGTAACTGTGTTTATCATCTTTTACCATTATTTCAAACGAGATTGTAGCATCACTGTTTAGATAAAGCAAATATCTCTCCGCGAATTATTGCTTTTGTGGAGAGACAGATCAGTAAAACAATATACCACAAAATGAAGTTAATGTCACACAACATCAATTTACAAAGGCATCATTGGATAAAGTTGATCGTTTCTCTCTTGCAAGAAGGTAGTTAGTGTTTATATAATTTATTTTAAGCTGGGCGGAGTTTGCTGCAAGTATTTTTGAAAAAGAGCTGAAACTTTTGTCCAGAGGATTAGTAGCACAATCAATACATCGCGCTGCATGGGCTGTAGGTCTCATCAAATCTTGTCTATCAGCATGGGTCATAATCATAGTTTGAATGTTCAATATAGAATGGCCTTGTTCATGCTGGATGGCCAAATGAACACCCGAGTAAGCGTAAATCGAACTTATTGAGATTGGTAACCATGATATAGCGAGAGATAAGGACCTGAACAAAGAGAACGGAGAAAAATTAATCTGAAGGTCGGCCAGGAGGTAATACTGATTGCCGTATGTTATGGAGGAGTCAAAGCGACATCAAGTTGAATCCACAGTACTGCTGATTGGCTGGAACCCACCAAGAGCAAGGTCATTGAAACAATCCACCATATTGACAGAAGACTCCTTCCCCAAGAAAAACAAGTACTGAGAAATCTCAATTCACAAGAACTTCTAGCAAATCTTCAAAGTGAATTCGTCATGTTCCCTGCAGACAAAGCGCCAAATAATACAATATTTATTTGTAAATATTACTATTACCAGATGATGATTAAGGAATTGAGTATAAGCTCGTCATCATCAAATACGACTACTTACTGCCAAACTGATTTATTTAACAGCCACCAAACGTTTCTCGAGGAAAGAAGTTTTTGTCTTCCAACCGCTCATAACGAAAAACCAAAAGCGGGATTATCTTAGCTAAAGCCTACCCAGAGGGTGGATTAAAAATGGTGAACATTTCAAATTTCAAGCCGCTCCAAAAACAACATGGTTGCGAAAGCTAATCGGAGCAGATTCAGATCGGGTGAGATTTATTAGGTGCGCAAAGAAGGTTTAGTTTTACAGGTTTGACAGGATTTGGCCGAAACTTGTTGAAAACGGTCCTGAATGCAACGATTACCCCTTTTTGGAGAGATGTCCTCCCCGCTTGGCAATAGGTTATGGATAAAATAAAAATTAAAAGTACGAATGAGCTGTATGTGGTACAACAAAATATATAAAAAAAATTGGAGGGGGAAAGCTGGGGGTTTTTTCAAATTGGTTCTCGCGTGGTATAAAATTTAAGTATGATCTGTTCGATTTGCTAGGAAATATTCTAACACTAAGTGAGTTAAGAATAAAATAAGATTTAATCGCAAACTTCTGCAGTTGAAACATTCATCAGCTTCATGCAACTAGATCCCACATATAATTATCAAGAACTGCCTGTTATACCTTTCCATATACAACTTTTGTTTAACAGTGTGAAGGGCTCAAGGATATTTATAAAATAAAATACTGATCAAGGAGAAAGTGTATCCCACAGTTCATGCAAAATGGAGGGAAAAGATGAGTACACATGTATCACAGACTCTATTTAAGATTATACACCAAACACCGTTTAAAACTAGTACATCCTCTTTAATACACTGGCTGCAATATCGAATTCTCCACAGAATCCTGGCTACTGAAATCAACACCTGAGGGTTTTATGGCGAGATAGTGAGGCGTGGCTACTCGATGAACTTTCATTCAAAATTCGTTGGGAAAACAGTACTTTTTGGAATAGAAAACTTAAGTAAACATTTTAAGGTAACACATTGCTACTGCTGGTAGCGAAACAATATATATCTACAGATCAAAATTTAAAAAAAAACGGAAAACCGCATATCAAGGCTCTTCACAATATAATAAAATCCCAGAACTGCATCGAAAAGTACACAGACGTAAAAAAAAACTGTGTCTTATTTGTCCCTATCTTCGAGATATGCAGCATTAAGCTGAAAGTATATATGACTGAAGAAGTCAAATAAAAATAGAAATTATAAAAAAGATATACCAAAAGTGTATTGAGCGCGCTCCAGATTTAACCAATCCAGCCGGAAATAAACAATGGGGTCCCCTCTTTGGTCCTCACTAGCCAAATAATCTTTAAAGCAAACATATCATGTGAAAGAAAAGAAATGATTGCGTCATTACTTCAGGGCAATGTCATTTATGTAGCAAATACTTGAAACCCTTGCAATCCCCTTCTGAAAACCCCTCAAAAGGTAGGAATATTGGCCATATTCGGCCCATTTTCCAGACAAATCTGCACCTACCATTTCAAATAAATACACGGTCTCATCTTCAACGTCAAGCGGACAATTTAAAAAGGTGAAAAAACAAAAACATTGACCTGCCAGGTTTTGTAAAATTTTCCTGCCCTAAATGAGCCATGAATTTCACGCTCACCAAAGGGACATAACTGAAACCATTGACACGTTACTCACTGACACCAGCCGGCCTGCAGACGAACCCAGCCATCGACACGTATATGTTTTTGTTTAAGACTTACAATGCCCAACAGGATGGTACTACAGATATCAGCAACTATAGATAAATGAAGAATTATCTTGTGGTCAAAAACGGTCGGTTTTCCTAATTATGAAATTAAAGAGGGGCCATTCCTAGGCAACTGTGGCGCACATCCTTAAAGTTTGGGGTGCTTTTTCTAAATTTCTTTTCCCCCTTTTATGTTAAACAGTGAGTGTTTCCGAGCATCGCGATGCTGGTTATCCGCCATATAGTGGAATATCCGGTCAATTACTTTCCCGCTTCCCCATCTTTCTTTTGGTGGCTTTTGCCGCCTCGAGCAGATTTTTTGAGATTATAACTCTTTGCTCTCAAGAATCAACATTTGACCAGCTGTACAAAGACCACGATTGATGTCCAGCTTTTAATTTATGCGGGATAAACGGAGAAAACATAAAAGAGTTTAAATTACAGTCAAATTGAAGATACTTTTGCACTCTACTGTCTTCGATGAACTTGAGAAATGCATTAAAAAGTTCAAAGATAATTGTCAAACCCCATATTATATACAGTCTTTAGATTTATTACGGGCTGCTGAGTAGTTTCCTATTGAAAAAGTATTCCTGGCAAGTTTGTTTCGTGGCTATAAGACCTGTACGCGCCAGTCACACAAACTATATGTCAGTACAGGGGGAGATAACTCTTTATAGATTTATACAGTAAGTATGTAATACCACTACTAATACACCATGTAGCAAACAGAAAATTCCCATATTGTGGATTCTTTTAATCGAATGTTTGGTCTGTATTGAAACGAAGATCAAATATAATGCTTCAGATGAAATTAGCCTTTTCAACTATTCAACTAATCTTTAACGCAAACATGTTATAGTCATATATCGTTTGGAAGGGAATGCTTGCGCCATTACTTCATGGCGAATGCCCTTTATGTAGCAACAAATTGAAACACTGACAATCCCCTTTAAAATTGCTTCAATTGCGTCATATTCGGCCCAATTCGAAGAGACATCTGTGCCTGCGATTTCGAAGAAGTACACTGTCTCGTCTTCTACGTCGATATGTGAAAAAAAACAAAAAAAACATTGACCTAAGAGCTTTTGTAAAATGTTTCTGCTGTAAATGAGCCAGGATTTACACGCCCACCAAAGTGTGGCCATTGACACATTACTCACTGACCCCAGCCGGTCTGTAGGCGAAACCAGCCATCGATTCGCATATGTTTTTTTTTCAAAGGCTGCCAATACCAAACATCATTGTACTATAGATATCAGCAACTGTAAATATATGAAGAATTATCATGTGGTCAGAAATGATCGGTCTTCCTTAGCATGAAATAATTTGGCCATTCCTACCAAACTGTGGTGCGCAACGACTGAACTCCCAAAATGCATAAAAGATACAAAGCTAGATTCGTAGATGCACTGCTAAGCCCTTTTCAACCCTGCTGGAGAGGATCTTCAGGAGGTAAAAGCATTTGAGGAAAGGAATTGCAAAATGTCTTTCGAAAGAACTTGATGCGAAAGGAAAAAGACACGTATCCACATGGGATTTCTCAACTCTCTGTACTACTATCCATCATCAGGATTGACCGTCTTAGTTCGCTAACACCCGATACAGTCTCGGATAATGAAGGGCATTAGTACCTGGAGACGCACTGCTAGGAATTCATATTGGCATCCATGTTGAAAGTACATTATCACGCCGAAACTCGGAACAGCGCATGTCAGCTGTATGACTTCCGTTACATGGAAATCAGCTTAAGAAAAATCAGGAGAAACACCTCAAATTAGAAGAGATCCGTTGGGGTAGAATCAAGGGAATATCTATTTCATTCGCATATAGATTTTATCTCCTTATATGGGAGATAAACAACGAAGACTGTGTGAGCCGAAATGCATCCCATAGCATGTGGTGTGCCTCGCGTGCGGTGGATCAGTGTTTAAATCGGAGAGGTGCAAAATCCGTACAACATTAATGCGCGAGGTACTATGACTTCGACGAAATAGGCGGAGCATTCGCGAATGAGTTCGTTAATAGTATCGGTGTACACGAAAACTGATCGCCGATATATTAATGCCAGAAGCCGTAAAGAATTCACTAGCTCTACTACATACAAGAGAAAACATTTATCGGATGTTTTTTGTGTATAGAGTTGCTTGAATTTCTCATCAATAACATCTATGTTAAATTTGGCCACACAATATGTCAACAACATATAGGTATTCCAATGCGTGCTAATTGTGCACCCCTTTTGGCTGACCTTTATCTGTTCTCTTATGAATACGGCTACACGCAGACGCCCTCAAAAAACGACCATTCAAAGCCATGTCATCATGGTCATTCACCAAACGCTAATTAGACGAGTTTCCCGCTGTGAATATTAGCCATATATATGACGTAGTGCAAGATATATATCCACCTACACTGGATTTTAAGGAAACTACAGAGAGCACTAGTGGAACATCATACTTAGTCCTATATGTCTATAAAAATGAAGCGGGTCCTCCCTCTCGTCAACTTCTCTCTCACTCTCATATAGATGTTCACAATATCGACATCGTAAGCTATCCCTATCTGGACAGTAATATTCCAGCCGGAGGGGGGGGGGGAGACCTGCATATGGCGTCAACATATCACGCATAGTAACGTTTGCTAGATGCTGTGTGAAATGTGACGATTATAATCAACGTCACGTAACATTATTGCAAAAACTTATAAAACAGGGTTATACCGCCAAGCGCCTCCACTCAAAGTTTCTCAAATTGTCGATACATGTCATTGGCTTTACGTTTCGTAACTTGTGTCTAAATCCTGTTAACCCGGGGCTTGGGGCCGTATGAACCCATGTACTTCAACACTCGCATGGTGTTAATATGAACAGACACAATCAAAGCGTGACTGGGATACATCATTCTCTAGATCACGATTTCACAGCGAAAATCATGGATTAAGAATGCTGATCAGCGATACGGATTTTATATTTTTGGAACATCAGGACGTCTTGCCGGTATCATTGCAAACTGTTGACCGCGTCTCTCTTGCAGGAAACTAGCCTATGTTTATGTATACTATGATTGATCCAGTTGTTTTTTGCTTTGTTTTTGTATTTTAATTTGGTGCTTATACTTTTATATGAAATAAATACATGGATTATGGACGCAGAATTTTTTAATGGAGGACGGTTGAAGTTTGAATGACGGACTAAACGCTTGTATTTATTATCTACAAAAGTGGATTGTGAACCTTGATCCCGTGTATTGATATGTGAAGTTTAATTGTTTATGTATAGCGCTTGAATGTTGGCGTGCACAATACAAGCGTGATGTGGTTTGGTTTGATGTACTCCATTGTAAGGATCAAAGTGTTTATTGTATTATAGAGAGCGAATCAGATTTACACCACAAGGTGACGATTCTCACCAGTTCTGGAAAGACGACGCTAAAACTGACATATTATCTACCTGGTAAGATATAAATCATGTTGGGAACTTTCATTCTGTCCTCTGCATCGTCAGTCCTACGAACACAGACAAACAAGTGTGTGAAATGCGAGTGTGAATGTCTGCCAGCAATCATAATATTCCAACGCTGCCGGCGTCGGTCTACCAGCGGTTCAATAATACAGACAGTCCTCTCGCGTTTAGTTGATTGGCGACTCGGTTTCTTTGTTCATCATTATGCCGTCAAAAAATATCTGGTATTCATTCACCATGCATGAGGACATCCTCGTTGATATAATTTAACACAGATACTTTACGAAGCATCGATGAAGCGACATCAGTTTATGATGTTCTGCTCATGAAACTGGGCCAAACTCTTTGGCGCGCGCCATCAGATGTTTCCATGTCTCCTATTATGACATACTGTTATGAACAACATATTTTTGTCATGGCGAAAGTGAAAATGTCTCCAACGCATAAACAGAAGAGACATTGTGAGCGTATTTAATTGCTAAAGACTTATCATAATGAAATCCACTACTTTGAATCTGAATGTAAACAGTGTAGGTAACAGATACATGTACATTATCTATTTTCTAAGCGTAAGTCCATTTCCAGATTCGGTGCAATGCCTGATAATGGGGTCAGGCGGCCCATTATGAAACATCGTAGATTTCGTTTCGTTTCTACATTTATGGACTAAGATATTGTGATGTGAGAAATAAATTATCATATTCCTTGAGAATTGATAGGTAATTAAGAAACTACGAAGTTTTTGACGTAAGTTCACCTGAAGCATCCACGCATATAACCTCCCAGAGAACGATTCCAGATCAAAGTTCAGATTGCCTCTGAACACTTTCCATTCAAGACACGAGACGTTGTTTGAAGCAAATTGGTGTTTATTCGTTGGAGCGATATGCAAGAGGTGAAAAACTGACGACGTCTGGCGACTAAAAAGCAATCATATGACTACAGGAAAGTATTCGTCGACATCTAACATTCAGACCCGAGAATTCGGGGAATTCCCGGAAGTAGCCTTAGTATCTCAGCCGCGCTTTTATTGCAGCTGTTCATGTGGAGACAATGAAGTATCCACACGGCCCCTAGCACCGGCTTAAGCGGAATTAGATACGCTAGATCGGGAGCTGTGATGACAGATCACCTCAAACAACTCATCTGATATTAATGGATGAGCGTCGTGGAAGTCTGATGGAGTAAACGCCTCAACATGGGGTAAAACTGGTAAATGCAAGAATACCCAGAAAAACTAACCTGTAATGCCCGACGTCGTACGGCTTAAATTTCACACCAAAACAATAAACCTACATATATTTGTCGAGAGATATGTACAGAAATAAACCGTTGACAGACTTGACATACAGCAAAAAGATAATCCAGTGTTAAACGCGGAGTAGTTCGCAGTTGTACAATGAACTACATGAACCACACATGTGGTTCAAGGGAGACAGATCTTAGTCTAAAGATAAACAGGTTTGTCCATGCTCAAATACAGCCAAACAAACTACTTGGTGAAAATACTTCTCCAGTCACGTTATATGCTGCCGTTAGCAGATGGTGATTTACTACCAATTCTAGTGTGAATTGTCTACTTTCAAAAGCCCCCGTACGTGGGTTTGTGAATATTTAATTTCAGTATCAGGCTCTGTTCAAATCCATCCTTCCCTATTTTCCTTAATTAGAAGTTCAGCATTGAGCCCTGCTTGAGGAAACAGATTGTTATCGTTAGTTTTAGAACATGAACTGATACGAACCCTGACCTCTGCTGTTCCGTCAATCATCCTGTTTCCAAAACGCTCTCTCTCTGACCTTAGTACATGGAATTCAGAATGAACCGTTAACTGATCTCATCATACAAACGCTACAAACTATGCACTCGCCAAGATGTCACGCCTCCGAAATCAAACATAGTCTAACATGCATACATACCTATACACTGAAAACGATCATCCGTCAGTTCTATAAATAATTATCAATCTATTATGATAATCAAACATATGCAATATTCAAAAAATATAGATGAGTTTAAATCTTCAAAACCCACCCCGTATTTCACATCGACATTATGTGATTTTTACTAGGAACTCGTTAAAGCTCGTTTCATATTGGTTTTACCAAACACGTGTGATAAATGAACACTCGTAGTGATAATCTGTATGTATATAACACCATAGTCGCGCCCGACTTTAAACAAGGGTGAAATATAACCATTTTGTGTAATAACGATTTGAATATTTGAGAAAATATTATCCAGACTTATATGTGCCTGTCAAAGTTTTTCATTCAAGAATTCCCAAGATAGTGAATGAACTACTGTCCCAGATTCGATCATTAATAATAGTTCAGAGATTTTTTTTTTTAAATGTCCGAAACTCTTTAAAGAATCTACCAGGAAAACGAATAGCCTTGGACTTTTTCATATTTTGAGTGCTGTTGACGTTGTCATTTCGGCGTGGCCTATATGATCGCGTTATATGATTCTGTATCAGTGGGTTTAGTTAAGTTCAGATAAGCTGGAAACTATTATGTATTTGTACCAGGTTTTATTTTGGAATGAAGGGTTGAGTAGTACGACGCCTGTTCTGCCACAATATTGCTTACTTTGTGAACTTTATCTACTTTGTCTATAGTTAGCTCCGATAATATTTTGTGAGTTTTTCTGATTCTTTTTGTTTGTCTTCATGTAACAGTTTGTGTGGATTTCTTCTTCTAACGTTTTTATTCCCTTTTCTGGTTCAGCTTCATTTCGTTACTCTCCTTTATGATCGAGCAATGTTTTCACCTTAATGATGTACATGTACGCTGGTGGAAAATCAAAGTAATTAAATTTTTGAATAAAGTGTTTTGTTGCATTCATAATTATGTGATATGAGAAAAATCAGAGAAAAATATATAGGTTGGTGTGCATTTTTTAGCGGTAGACAAGGTTAAGTGAACTGACCCAGGCTCCATTTGATAACCCAGAAAACATAGGGAATAGCCTTGGTTTTAAGCATATTCATGAAAAAATCATATAAATAGTATTGAACTTTTTCTTATATACTAACTGTTTGAAGATAATCACGATGTCTGTCAGAAAAATTCAAATTTGATGAATGTTGCTGCGCAAAATTCTCGCTTAGAAGACTTTAAAAGGAAATCCTTATCTCTTAACCTAGGAAAGCGAGATAACCTAATGGGGGCAAACCGGCAAAAACATGGAAAATGGCCGCCAAAGCCCAAAACCACCAGCGGACTACCTTAATTGGAAATGCACTGGCGTACTACTGACAGGAAGTCATATGACCCCGCAGACAAATATACTGACTGCATATACATGTACCTAAAAACATCACCAGAACCAAAAGTGATTCTTGTGATGATTTGTGTCCTAGCCACGCTTTTGTTGTAGCTGTTCACGTGGACGTATTGAATGAGATGACCACACGGCCCCTAGCACCGGCTGGAGCGGTATTAGATACGAATATTTCCGAGCGATGATGTATAACTCCATTAAGTCATCTGTTGGGAAATGATGGACTATGTGACCGTCAGATAATCAAAAACGTCCCAAACGAGTGTATAATAAATGCAAGTTCGTATCCGAACAAATACCTGTGAGGACCGACGCTGACCAAACGCTTCATTCTCCATGATATGGGGAATTCTTTAATGGTTTCTGTTATCAGATTGTTGACGAAATTTGTGAGAGTCATTCAGAGGTGAGCAATAAAATTTCCAATCCCTACCTCTTTCTGTATAATAGTATGTAAACTTGTATTTAATAGTAATGGCCGTCTGGTCCGTTTTATACGTTGATACTATGTTACTTTCTGTTACGATGTTAAACATATCAACCGATGTCAGCAAATAGTCTAATCGTGCTTGCTGACTGAGTTTTCTCGCCTCCATGTGTATTTTATTTCTTTCTCTTGAGTAATTCAGACATCCAAATATTCGCATTTTCCAATCAAACTTAGAATATTTGGGTAAACTAATGTTTAGGATCTACTTTTGTCGTTTGATTCAGCCTGCTAGATTTTCATGGTGATATAGGCACATCCTAACGTTTCTTTTCAACATGTACGAACACAAGCTAAATCGTTAATTAGCGTCTCGAGAATTCTTCCACAGATCTATACCATGCAGCTTGATCAATTTTTCTCTGTAGTTAAAGGGACATCAAAGACTATCGATCAAATATCCATTCATGCACAATTCCCATTAACCACAATGGCAGAGTTATATGAGTAGACCATATTAGAATTTGCGAAGCAGACAATATTAGAATATTTTTTTCTGTTCGTGTAAGCACATGCTCGTAATGTGCTATTCCTAGCACGAGACTTTGTAAACATGTCACACAGCTTGTCTTTTGAGCATTCTAAAAGATATTTCGACACGCACGGCTTACCGATTTCTCTTAGGCAATATCGTATTTCGACTGTCTTACGTAATATAATCTTGAACATTCTTATCTTTCGATATCTTAATGTTCTTATATATAATTTGAACACCATCAGAAGTGGTGGTTCAGGTCTAATCGTGCTAATGGGAACTAGGCTATGTTATTATCCCCTGTTTTGTGTATCATTAAGGCTTTGACATAGCGGGTCTTGTAACTGTGCATTATTGGCGGATTTCTTCGACCTGATGTAATTTGCCGGGAAAGAAATCCCATATTTATGGCCAGCATAAGACCTGCATAGCCCAGCACATTTATTCCACTCATCGTTAAATAGAGGACTGAACATTGGTCAACTGCCTGCTTAATCCCCAGTCACACTGTCAAGAATTGAGTAGGTGAATCACCGCGAACTGGAAAATCGTGTTCATTCTTGGCAATTCGTACTGGCATCTTGCGGGGTTCGTCGCAGATTGTGACCGTTCTTGCCTATTCTCGGAGGGAGTACGAAAATTTTCAAATGTTCGAAACATTCGCCGGCCAAGTACGATTAAATGGTATACGTGTGGCATTCTTGGCACCAGCTTACTGCGTTCTCGCATGCATTCTCCTCCTATCGTGTATATTCGTGGGTAGTCGTAGTAGTTCTTTCGGTCACAAATCAGCAAGAATGCCGTACGCATTTTACGATGATTGTTGGACGCATTCTACGCTTCTTGTACGATCATACTACGATATTGAGAAGAATTCAACACGATGTGTGGCGACAATACTACGAATACCCATGACAGAACTACGAATACCCACGCTGGCGCTACGTTTCGTGAAGAATAGGCTACGCTTCCTCGCGAATCTCGCACGATTTCATAGGATTGCTCTACGATCTCTCGCGAAGACCATCGTATGTTGTACATTTCAAAGAAGACGGATCATATATATAGGTTCGCGTGGCCTCCTGGGGTGTCGTGTCACAGCGTAACAAGTTCGTACTGCATTCGTACTCACATCGTACTGCATACGTGCTTATTCGTAGCAGAGTATCGAGCATTCGTAGTGGGTTCACGGGCTGCCGTGTTGATGCGTAGGGCGCTCTTCATTGAATCGTACTGCATGCGTACTACTCATTCTTGATGATTCTTGTTAAATGCTTATGGCTGTCGTACAAGGAACCTACGGCATGCGTAAGGGATTCGTAGGACAGTTTCAAAGAGGCCCTCTACAGGCGAATTGACACGAATCGACAAGATTAAAATATTCGTGGTCATTTGCCGGCATTCTTCACCCAGTTCTTGAGAGTGTGACTGGGGCTTTACCAGCCCGACTTTGTTATGTCAGAGAACCGGTGGATGAAAACAGGAACATGAAATCCATAGAGGCTACCTTAGATAGGTTAGAGTCATTTTATTTATGTCATGGTGTCCGATTGCGTGGAAGCATAGCTCCTTGACATAATGGGAAGCAATTAGCGGTGTATCTTCCAGGTAACAAATTCAAAGGATACCTCAACATTAAAATAGTAGGTGTTCAATCCTGATCGGAAAAACAATGCATCGTAACAGAACGATTCCATTATTCGTTCAATCGCGTTATGATTTTTGGTCGGTCTTTCGTGTAAGGTATAATTGTTCGTGCCTTTGTGTTTACAGAAATGCCACCAGTCTAGATTCCTTGTTTTACCCGTTAACTCTTCGCCGTTATTTCGTGTCACCTCAGAAAGAATGAACCTGGATTTGCATTGTTTATCCGTGCACGAACTGTTCGTGGCTGTGTGTCGCGATAGAATGGTGAGACAAAGTGATATGCGGCGCAAAGGTTGCGTCGTACGCCACTAAGTTCGACAATGAGGGTCTACCTGGTGGATTTGTCGATGGAAAGCCTGTATTACTTTTTCGTACCTGCGTAAAATAACCAGATGATATACAGAATTCACTAGGTATAATAACCTACCGACCCGAAGCAGAGCGTATGAAAGAAATATCTATATACATTATGAATATTGGAGTGAAAGCACGTTCTTGCTGACGTTTCTCGCTGCCATACCGTGGGAAAGCCTTATATAAGCCCTTAAAAATGGTCGACGTATCGGCCTTACATTTCTGTGCGACGTTAAGGTTTGACATGTCAGTCGTCAACGGGTCGACATGTCGACACTTAACATTGCAGTCGACAAAGTATCGACATGGACGACCTTTAATATCCCAACATCGCAATGCGACGTTAAGGGTCGAAATATTGACCCTTAACATAGCAATGGACAAAATATCGACATGGCCGATCCAAAATATCGACATGGCCGCTGAAAGGTTCTAACGTAAAGTATTGGGAAACGTATGAGGAATAAGTTTTACTTATGATTAACGGACTTGAACCAGTTCGAGTGAGAACTGAATGACTCGCTAAGCGATTTATCGGCGAATACAGCTTTCCCCTAACTCAACGTTCAATACAGACCTTCTTTGAAGTTAATCATGACGAATAAAACACTGTATCGTATAGTATCAATCCTCCCCCATCCCCCGACGCTGCCGCCAATAACATATCCAGCGTCGAAAATCCAAATATCTTATTCTCAGTGAAAACACTTTCAAAAATCTGACCGAAAACTCTGCCATGAATGACTGCTTCGATAATGAGGTCACCGTGATCAAAGCGGTCATCTTGGCATTTATATATATATGTAATTAGATACCCCCAAAGAGTAGGAAAAATATTGCGTACCTCAGACTGTGGTACCGTACACCCAAACGTCTCAAGTCATCCTATCACGTAACTTTTTTGCTCATTTCTCCCGTCAGTATCTGCAAGCAAATATACCTGACACTCACTTATTCTCCCTCACCTTCGAGGTTGAACTCGATATTTAATGAATTTAATCAAGAAATTGTCAATGAATGGGAATGTAGTACATCTTGTCTCGTGTTCAAAATATCATTTTATGCATATTATGACTTCAAGGACCTTTGAAAATAGGCGAAGGTCATCGACGTGTAAATTTGACATAAAGTCCCTTCACTTAGCTACGCAGATCGCGGTGGCTATTCCTCAATAGTAAAGCAAAAGAGATATTTTTTCTCGCAGTCTCTTTATGCTTTACCAACATTCCCTCTGTGAGCACACACAAATGCTCAGTAATCAATAATAACGAAACCTGATCCCGCTTTAAAGAGACTTCACGCTACATGACGGTCGCATTCTTTAAGCCTACTATTGGATCATTAGCTCGTAAAGTCTGGCCATAGGTAGATGAATCAGGTGCTCCAAATGTCTGGGATTTACCTGACATCGGTCAAATCAGATCTCTACAGAGATTTGCCTGGGACTGTTTGCTCGGGTATACTCAGCCATAGCCCTTCCCTTTTTTTGGTATTGAAAGCTGTTAAATTGGTGATGGGAGGTTGTGTTCACCGATTCCAACACCAAACGCAGCAAGAAGCAATGGGAAAATTGCTCGGATGTATGCCTTCCCCATAACAGGCTTCCGTCATAATATACCACCATCTAGTCTGAAGCACACACTCAATGCACTACTACGAGAAGGTACATAATATTGCACTATAACACAAAGTATATATTATATCCTGTTCGTAGCAATGGCAACAATTGGCAACTTCTCCGAAAGAACGGCCAAACTACATTTGGAGAGGTATAATGTTATGTACCGGTACCTGATTAACTCAGGTGTTGCATACATTGAAGTACATTTAAGTACTCTTTAATAAGTGACTTGCACTATCAATCGGAGAGGCAACTGACTTCTAAAAGTCGTTACTAATTACATCATTGGGGTAAAATAGAGTATTAATCATATGTGATAGTCCTGGTAATGAAAAGCTAGCCATTCAAGTGATATACCATGCAATCTTATCATTGGCAGTCCGGACCATATGGGGCAATATGAAAATATTGACTTGTTTTGAGGGGAATATGCAGTTTTGTTGCCCCGAGGCTGTGCATATTGCCCGAGCCGCAACTAACCCTTACCAAAAAATCCTATAGGATCCAATGGGACAGATGATTTGTCCTATAGGATCCAATGGGACAGATGATCTGTCCTATAGGATCCAATGGGACAGATGATCTGTCCTATAGGATCCAATGGGACAGATGAGCTGTCCTATAGGATAGGATAGGACAGTTACTTCTGTCCCTTAGGATCCTATAGGACAGATAATTCTGTCCTATAGGATCCTAAGGGATAGATAAATCTGTCCTATAGGATGGATTATTCTATGCTATAGAACATATATGTGTCCTATAGGACAGCCATTCTATCCATTAAGAATTGTTTTTGTCCTTCACATGCGACAGAGTGTGAGGAACCAAACACATTTTACATGCATACATTGTAAAGAAAAGCACATAATAGGTGGAAAATGTGAAAAATCTCATAAAAGCAATGTTTTTTTTATTATTTTTTTCTGCATGATACATATTTACAGATATTGAACATAAGGCAAGGAATCAAAGTATTTTGTCTGTTATCATTCGCAAATATTAGCACGAGTATGTAAGCTTATATACATGTAATGATATATGATCCAACTGATACAATGCTTCATTGATTAATTTATTGGAAGATATGAATTTAATCCAATTTCTGATACACAAATTAAAACCCAATTTAAACATGTAAATTCTACATTCGGAATTTCTGTAGACTTTTAATTACATCAATCGAGGCATCGAGGCAGTAAATCCTAATAGATTAAACAGGTTCTGTTTTTTAAATCTCTGTAAAATGGGATCTTCGATGGAATTTTTTTTAACTGTGGAAATGGAATTAAAAATCAGAAAAAGGAGCATGTTAGCGCATTACCTCGATTTCAGTATTTGTTGGTCCACGGCAGGGATCAGCAAATGTACTATACAATTACATAATAATGCAATTCTTAAATACAGATTCAGAATATGCATATATATACAAATATTAACATGGTAAACAATCTTCTTGAAAACCAAACTTTACATTCGCTTTACTCCAAAGGAGACAAAAAACATCTAAAGTGATTCATTACAAAATGTTAGTTGACTATGTAATCATTTTAGATGTATGGTTCTTAACTATTCATAGTTAAGACCGCAAATAGGAAGTGTCCATACTGTTGTAAACCATCTGATTGTTCAATAAGCTTATTGAGATCAAAATTAATCTCCATTTTTGGACAATCGATTAAGTAAATTTGAACAGTTCATCAAATCTAGAAAATAAAGTATAAGCTTACTATCCGCAGAATTTAATAATTGGGAATTTTCACCTTATAGTTCAATTGTTTATTGACACAAAATAAATTTCTTCCAATGAATAAAAAAATATCCCCTCATGGTGGCAACAGATTTCCAGCAGATAAGGCAGCAGATGTAGAAATGTACTTTTTTTGATTGGTTGAAATTGTAGTTTAAGGGCCGCTTCCCATACGGATTTCGCGGCCCATCAACTCAATGTTTTATTTAAATTTCACGGTACATTTCTTCGTTAATTTAAGATCTTTTGCAGCGCTAGATATTAAAATAAATAATTAAATAATGAATAACAATAACAATGAGGAAACATAAATACTAGTACTTTTTTCTTCATCTCTTGTTTTATAGCATTTCCAAAAGAGAAACAACTTGATAAAATGTGTGTGTATCGCAACAAAGAATTTTGGGTTTCAGTGGACGACAGAGGAGGCCTAAATAAGCCTGCGTCGCAGCGAATATAAATAAATAATTTACAAGAGTTGAATGTTGGAAAACAGGGGGTAGTCTTCCACATTGTCTAATGCGTTAATTTCCCGATCAAAGATAAAGTGGGCTTATT
>JAVTVY010007084.1:0-42283 GCA_036873755.1 Hanleya hanleyi
TAAACAAAGAAACATCCATGAATGATATCTCTTGTATGTAGTAGAGCTAAAGAATGCTTTATGGCTTCCGACATTAATATATCTACGATCAGTTTTCTTGAACACAGATACTATTAATGAACTTAGACGGTCAATAAGGTCCTGATGAGGGATTGTGGTATAGAGAGTCGAGAAACCCCATGTGGATACCTGTCTATACGGTATGTGACCTTTGGCATCAAGTTCTTCCGTAAGACATTTTGAGTTTTTCAATATCCACATACATTCAACGCCAGAGTTCTTAGAAATAGTGGCGCAATACCTTTCGCAAAATGCGTTTACCTCCTGAAGGGCCCTCGTCAATAGGGTTGAAAGAAGCTTGGTGGTGCAGCTTCTAGAACCAGCTATGAATCTAGCTTTGTATGGTGATACTCAATCTGACCATATCCGGGCCTATGTCCCGTACTCTCTAAAAACAGTTATGTACCAAAAGTCCACAAACTGCTGTGTACCCTAGGTACACATCGCTGTAACAAAATTGAACATCTACAATCACTGTGTCGCTGTGATACACAATTTGTGTAGAAAAGTTACACAAATTGTGTACTCCTGATACACATTTTTTCTAGATGTGCAGTTTTGTATACAACTTTTTTTTCAGAGTACAAAATATATGTAAATATAATTATATAATAATGATAGTTATAATTATATGCATAACCATTATTCCTATGTATATATATATAATTTTTTTTCAATTTCTTTCAATATCCCCATCGTATCTATATAACCGCCAACTGAACTGAAACACGCTATAGTTTTACACAAGGCAAAGAAGAATGGAAAAGGAAGAAGAAAAAATAATCTAACTTTATATAGTCTGACTGAAGTGTTGATGATATAGAAACTCGAACGCGTATGCGGGTCAGTCAGGCTGAACCTTACCGTACTACTTTCGGCTATAATCCTCAATCGTTTTTTTTTTAATCGCTTATATTTTCTCGATTAAAAACGATTGGATCGCGATATCGCTTTTTATTCGCGAGAATTTTCTCGATTGAAAAACTTTTGCCAACAGAAAATAAAAACCATTCGAACAGCGATCGCGAATGAATCGTTTATTTTGAAGAAAAAAAACCATTCCCACGCGCCTTGGAAAATCGCGACTTCGAGAAAATTGGACGAAATAAACGATTCATTCGCGAACGATAATTGGAAACGGCGCCTAATAAGTTGATAAATATAATAATGAAATTATTGACTTGTTTGAGGGGAATATGCAGTTTGTTTACTTCTCGTTTGTGCATATTGTCCTGGTCTGAGGCTCGGCAACATCCTCGGGGCAACAAAACTGCATATTCCTACTAAACAAAAGTCAATATTTTCATAATGTCTTGCAAGAGAGGCGGGGACAACAGTTTTTAAGCATGATGACAACACATCATGGTTTTCATGTCATCAATTCCACAATAGCCTTTATCCAAAGTCGGTTTCATAAGTATAATGTATCGGTCACTCTTTGATCGTATTCAAATCGTGACTTCATGTCTTCCTGACATCATTGACAACTGTTGAAACTTTCTCGTTTTTTTCACTGAGACGTTTACTCCATCAGACGTCCACGTTGCTCATCAATTAACATCAGATGAGTTGAGCTGATCGGCCCTCACAGCTCCCGAGCTAGCCTATCTAATTCCGCTTAAGCCGGTGCTAGGGGCCGTGTGGATAATTCATAGTCTCCACACGAACAACTGCAACAAAAGCGCGGCCGAGATGCCAAGGCTAACTCCGAGAATTCACCGTATTATCCAGTCTGAATGTTGGGCGTTGAGGGATGCTTTCCTGTAGAGTCATATGGTTGCGTTATAGTCGCCAGACGTCAATTTTTTCCACTCTTGCATATCGCTCCAATTTATTACCTGTATATGGCAGGATTCTGCTGGTGGGCTGTTAGTCCCCGAGGCCCGCCCTCTGTACCTGCCACTCGACAAATACATGTAGGTTTATTATTTTGGTGAAAATTTAAGCCGTACGAAGTCGGGCATTACAGGTTGCTCATCCATTAACATCAGATGAGTTGTTTGAGCTGATCTGTCATCACAGCTCCCGATCTAGCGTATCTAATTCCGCTTAAGCCGGTGCTAGGGGCCGTGTGGATACTTGATATTCTCCACATGAACAGACGCAATAAAAGCGCGGCTGAGATGCTAAGGATGCATCCGAGAATCCACCGTATTCACGGGTCTGAATGTTGGGTACCGAGGGATGCTTTCCTGTAGAGTCATATGGTTTGCTTGTCAGTCGCCAGACGTCGTAAATTTTTCCCACCTCTTGCATATCGCTCCAATTTATTATCTTTGTTTCATTCACATTCGGTCATGCGAAAGAGTGTTTTATACCTGGGTAGTTACTGGAGAGATGTTAGTTATTGGGAAAGTTACGATATAGTGGAAGAGGTCTTAGACCTATGAACATTGTCCTTCCCCTGAAGAGATTTGATCACGCAACTTCAATTTTAATTTAATTCTTGTATTACTCTTTGTTACTTGAGCCACTTCTTGAGTGTGGCTACGGTTTCGTTCTCCAAAACCTGAAATTTCACTTTCATATTATTGAACAAATGATGTACAGCGCTTTAAAGAGCATGGCAGACCAAATCGACGAAAGAATGGACTTTTGTAGAACAATAGTGCATCACGGGATATCTTCCAGGTTTGAAGTACTTCATTGGTCAATTCAAATTTTCGAAAACAAATGCGGGATTTCCATTGATCAGTGGAGAATTTGGTAGAAAATCTGGTCAATCATAGAGTACTCTAACGTTCATTAATGATTAAGAGAAGGCACAGGTTCCAAAACGAGGTTCTGTCTGTTCTATGTTGCTGGTACATGACATTAACAGGCGTCTCATCTTAACAAATTATATTCAATTTAACAAACACAGAAGACGAACGTACCTTATGATCTGATTACGCCAACGACTAAAGTCTGAAAGTCGACTCTACCATCTTGCAGCTTTGGTTAGTCGCGAAACCAAAAATACTGTTCTCTTAAACATGAGTAAATATATTTAGGAGTTAATCACCGCCTTAGACCGTTTTAGACCGTCAATTAAAAAACCGAGCGGCGCAGCCGCGAGGTTTTTTGATGAGGTCTAAAACTAAACATCGAAAAATTATTACACGATAATATTCACTAAGAAGGTCATTAACTCCATTCTAACATGCACAATGATAAATATTTCCTCATTTCATAAGCGGAATGGCAACTTTTCTGCAAACTTGTCCCGTTTTGATGCGAGAATTTCGTGACTGGTTTGCAGGCCATGCTCGCGTGTGCTGTTCGTTCACGAGCTGCAGCTGTGTGAACTCCGCCCACTGCGCAGTGAATGAACCAATCGTCGCTCAACTTTGTGGCACTGCGTCACAAGAATTAGACGTCACCAGTTCGGCACGTGAATGTAAACAGATGACAACAAACAAATGAAGTTTATCGTGTGATAATCTCCGTATGTTTTGAGGTCTGGACCAATCAGCGCACGGCTATAACGTGGAGCATGTTAGAATTAGTTTTCAATCCGTCCTGGATTAGAAAGCGTCTCCAAATATCGTTTGGTTTTTCGTCGAGAAATCTGTGATCTTTTCTGGATATCGCGAATTTCAAAGGTGATAGAGAATCGAGAATTTTTCTCATCATTCGTCTAGATTAGACAAATTGATCATGATCGCAGAACTGCATGTCGTCCACAGCATGAAGGTCAACTCGAGCGTCACTTACCAGATGTGCTGCGCGTGCGCATTACAAGGTTGAGCACCAACGCCGACGCAAGAGCGATGATGACACGTACAGCAAAGTCGTGTTTCAAACTATAGTCTGTCTATTTTAACGTTAAACCTTAATTCTCTCTCTCTCTCTCTCTTTCTCTCTCTCCTATTTCAACGTTGGAACTTGTCAAAATTCAATAGTTAGCCTGCATAAGTTCTCTGTTTTTCAGCGTGTATAGCAAGCTGAAATCTAAAAAGTGACTACCATTACTCCGTGATATTGATAATATATCACGCTTGAAAATTCTCTCCATATAAAACTACATATAAAATTCCATTATTTTAAAAGGCATCAAGCGTGAAATCAATATATATATAATATGAAATATATCAATATCTCGGAGTAATGGTGGTCATTTTGTAAATTCAGTTTGTTATACAAATTGCGAAAAAGGAAATTTATGAGTGATTTTTTACAAGCTCCAAACTGGACGACTAATTAAAATGGACAGACTTTAGCATATATGGGCATACAGCTGTGCCACCTGTCGACAAACTAGTGCACATGTGTTCAGTATATCCCGTGATTTCGGTGGATTATCTGACAGTCATGACAGTGTAAAAGGAGGAATAAAGGTTTAAGGACTAACTTGAAACCGGCTCCCGAGTTCATAAGAAAATCACGAATTTGCCAGTCAAATTGAAAACAAGAGCCTGGAAAGCACTACAGGCTAAGTCATTTCAATTTATTAATTGTAGAAATATTATTTGGTTTCTTCTGCGTGAATGTTTGAAGTGTATGCGTGATTACTTTTGGGGATCTTAACCGTTTACCATCGCGACAAAAGTTTTCGGCTCCCAACAGGCGTTTCATACTCTTTTTTTTTTACTTTTCTAAAATTTTCATGACTTCTCGATCAAAAACGTACACAGCAGGTCCCTCTACTGTACCTCATATCTATCCGGCCTGACTGTTATTACCTCCCAGCATGAACTAGTTCTTGGTCCCCAATGGGCACGAGATAGCCGTTTGGTTTTTACAGGTAACTCTGCCTTGCTCAATAGCTATTCTGACGATTTCGATTTATTTAACATGAATTTGAGGCATCCCCAAATATGGAAGGACAAGGTGCAATAAGGGCCCAAATTGACCTCGCTACGGTTTAATTACAAAAACCCTTGAATTTGAAAGACCAGATCACGAGACATAAATCATCAATCAATTTTCACTGAACTGAGGTCAGCTATTTTGGATTTGTGACGTCATACAGCAAATATCAGAGTTGACGATGGGGTATGGGCAACTTGAAACAGCTTTTTTGACTAAATTATGCCAGCAATCTTTGGGGTTGTCTAATGACCTCGCTCCGCTCCCAAATACACTCACTGGTGACGCGTTTATTTGTATATGGGCACATTTCAGTCCTTGATTCAAGCAAAAAAGACCGAAAGAATTTTGGAAGCTATGAAACAATGCGGCCATGTATATTTACTCCCAAATAAAGTCTCGCTGAGCCCGACCGAGATACAAATACTCAACCTCTCAAGCCGGACTGGCCTGGAATAATTCCAATTAGACGCACGCTTGTTCATGGGCGTCAGATCCGACATTAAATATTCAGCCATCGTCTCGAATAGTCGAAAGACGTTGTTTGTACGACAGTCAGCATCAGTTTCATACAGGAGTATGGCATAAAAATTTAAAAAACACACAAGACGGTTCCCTGCGAGAGAAACACGGTGAACAGTTTTCAATTGTGACAGCAAGACATGATGTTCTTTCCTTGAAATTCTAATCACCGTTTCCAGTGATGTTCTTGTGTGAGCACTATCTTAATGAGTGTCTTCTGTTAAGCATCATTTGTATTCCACCAAGGCTTTTTTGAATGCGTGTTTAAACCTTTTCGTGTGGGTAGTTCAGTGAAACCTTGGTACCCTGCGAAACACAACAAAATACAACCTAGTAGCGACGTGTGCATAATCACCAATTGTTCCTTTACCAGTCGAACATGTGCAGTAGCACTCATTGATTAAGTGAGTAGGATAGGGTCTGATATCGGGGAGCAATTACTTTTCGAGAATGTTGATGGTTCTTCTAATTCGCCAATCCCGGTAGATTGAGTGAATTCGGAGTAGTTTATCAAACGGTAATATTTCGTACTATTGCTATGTCTCGACTGAATCTTAAGTCGTATTAGCTGACCTTCTAAATTCCCATATGCTGCATCTTTACAGAGCCAGATGGCATAGCCTCCCTGATCATCCATTTGTACTGCAATGTAGCGTGTGTCTGTTTTAAGCTGGCGAGAATATGCCAAAAATGTCTTGAGCTCAGATATGGAGAGCTGACGTAGAGCAATAGGACAGGCAGTGACGGCAAAAAAGTCGTCAAATCCAAATTATTCAATTTTGCCCTATTTTTACTAGAATAAGGCCCACTTTCAACACAGCCAGCTATCGTAATGGCAAACTTTACTCTTCATGTATTCGGCTAATTTTCTATTAGCCTCAACATAATCGAAATATTAATACAACCTCGGTTAGCATTAAAGATGCAGATACCACCGAACGATCTTACCAAATGAAGAGATGAAAAGTTACAAATCCTTTCGGGAAGCAGAGATCACATTTTTATCCTGCCATGATAAGATTCGACTACCCTTCTGCACTTTGTAATCAACCGATCTTCATTGCCCTCTTCTGTGTCATGCTGAGATTGTTCAGGCGTCAGATATAAAGGGATTAACGCTGTATAACCCATCGCTTTTAAGGGTGCGATGACATCACGAAAGCCACGATCCACAACCAGGCGATCGCCTTCCTCAAAACCATTCTTTCAACTGGTTGATTTCTATTGTTATTCTTCAGTTATAGAAGCATCATTTTTCGTACTAGCGAATGGACCGATTGTATCTAAGATATATCCGTCTGGAAGTACAAGTGACATGAACTTGAGAAGTTGACGTTTCTTTTGGCCGCTGTATGTCTTACATTAGAACTCGTGGTCCTGAGATTTACCTATATAAATGTAGATCCCAACCAACCTTATGTAGGTCCCAAATCACCGTTATTTTGTCACCAAATAAAAACAACAGCTTTGTGTACTCTGTATTATGTGTTTTGCAATCGTCGCAGGTTAAATGACCTATTCCGAGATACAGAGGAATGAGGATATCAAGAAAACAGTTTAAGTCAAAATGGAATGTTTTGGAAACTATTATTCACCTGTAGTTTTTGTCTGTGTTCCTAAGATGTTGCTCAACTAATCCGTGCATTTCGTTGAATTGTCTTTAGTCCACACCAACCAAGCCATATAGTCTTCGTCGCCTAAGATCCCAGCATCATCAAAGACCAGATATGGACCACTTGCAACGTCTTCCAGTGCTTGTAAAAGTTGATCTTTGAGGTCAGAAGCAACCTAGTATCAACGAAGGTAACTATTGCTTCTCTATCTTCAACCACAGCTACTGCACCAGGATTCAGGTGCCTACCTAGAAGGTGATCTGTACAACATCGAGCGGACAAACCAAACGAGACCTCAATTGAACGGATAACCTAGCCTCTTTTGTTAAAACCTTTAATACATTTATCTTACGGCTTAAACACAGACAACAGATCTGATGGCCAGCCGAACCAAGAATAAGGCCTTTCAATCTAATTCCAAATTTTTCTTAATCCCCCTAATTTTCATTATCAGAATGTATATTATCTGTAAAGTCTTTGTGTGTGGGACGTATTGCATCTCTTGCAGATGGACGCTCTTTCAAAGGGTATAACTATGTCCTGGAAATCCGACTTGATAATCTATCTCTTAGACATAGCAGACTCGCCATCCTCAGTAATATCTACTCTGTTCTTTCTTTCGCTGCTCCAATCGTTCACTGTACATGAAGGTTTGAACAAGGCAGTTTGCATGTTGACGAGGCATTCCGGTGTTTTATAAGAATGATACGGTTGAATACAAATGACTGTTGTTAATGTAACACTGACATAGTAAATTACAGATATTAGGTATCTAAGGTTCTCCGTATGGAAACAAACGAGGTGTTGGTTCACAAAAACCTAAAGAACATCTTCAGTGTGCTACTGAGATATGAAAAACACTATTGTGGCTTGGTTCATCCAAAAGACCCATTAAATACATTTTCTTAACGTAGGAACAAAACACGGCGATTTTACTATGAATTTATATCCTTTAGTAGACATCCAGACACACTAAAGCCAATTACGTCTATTCCTGGTTTAAGGATACTGCTAATTCAAGAGATACAGCTTCCTTATTATCAATTAAATTCGGTTAACAGAGCAATTTTCCCCAATCTGGCAGTGCCCGCCAGTAGATGATATTGTTGCCGGAAACAAGTACACAATAGGTTTCCTGTCTCTAACCGTCACCTGCTCTCCTATATATATATCCTAATCAGAATTTTGGTTCTTTTTTGCTTGAGTCAGGCAGAGGGTGTGGCATTTAATTGAGATGGGAAAGTATCTGGCCCTTCTCCATTTTTTTCAAACTGGTCAAATTCCATAGATAAATAGTCAGAAATAGTTTCCTACTCGCAGGTTTTACTTTTGTTGCTGTGAAAAACTGCCGCACGACTCAACTGGCAAATAGATCATGATACAATAGATACAGTACGTATTGTATTATTCCCGGTACTAAATAAATTGGAAATCATATCAAATTGCTGGGATAATATAGTCAGGAAAGCTGATAGAAGTTGCCCATATCCCATCTCAAATGACTATTCCTGATATCGGTTGTATGACGTCATAAATCCAAAATGTCCGATCTTACGTCAGTGAAAATTTTATAGAATATGTCTGGTGATCTGGTCTTGCAAATCCAACCGTTTTGGAATTTCAGGCCCTTATTGCTCCTTGTCCTTCAATCCCTGGTTTCATAATTATGAACAACGTGGTAGTATTTTCATCACTAAAATACGGACTAAATTTATCTCCTCACGCAGAAGAGTTCCAATTATTTCACATGCGCATTGGTCATTTGGGAATGGACCAGAGGATCGGTCAATAAAGATCCAAACCGGAAAATGCCAGCAGATTCCATTCGCGTGATAATTATGGCAATCCACACGAATGCATGTGTGTAGCGGCAGATGTTCGATCTTATTTGTGTATGAAATAGCAAAATTCTCTGTTTTGTGTGGATCTGTCATATATTAATCTGATTGTTCGTATGTAATAGTAGGCGTCTGATCCGACATTCAGTATTCAGTCTTCGTCCATAAATTTCTGCGTCAATACTCAAAATGCGAAATGAAAATAATGAAAAAGGAATGGTCTCGCACAAGAGAGAAGCGGTAAACAGTTTTCAAAGTCAGCATGCCAAGATAACGTGTTTTCATGAAATACTTTTCTTCAAGTACAGTCTGTAAAAGGCACTAGAGGAACCGTCAACCAATGAAACTGCTAGTTGTGCCATACACTCACCTCCAACACATAGATACTGGGGTGGAAGTTTAGCTAAAAGTGAACATCAGTGCTCATGTCTTTCATTATTAGCTGCAAAAGTTCTGCTCCTATGGTCTGGTGTCATTTGTTGTTGAAACACTGTCCACGCGTGCGTTCTTTATAACATTATCGGTTCGTATCACTAAAAAAACCCCAGAAAAATGAACCCATTGTCATATTAAATACCAAAATGAATTGAGCCTATGATACTCGGGCAGAAAATTTACCGGATTCAGTCCTTGTCCTATTTTTTCTCCGCCAGGACAAGCTATAATATTAATTTCCTTCTATCCGATCCGGTGCCGCGTCCTCCACGGCAGCTCTACCAGGTCCAATATAATACAACTCATTGTTATATTAAATACCAAAGTGAATTTAGCCTGTGATACACGGGCAGAAAAGTTAGCGGATTCAGTCTTTGTCTTATGTTTTCTTCGCCAGGACAAACTATAATAATAATTTCTTGCCGCGTCCTTCACGGCTGCTCTAACAGATCCAATATAATACAGTCTCCAATTACCATCATTATTCCACCACTGGTGGCTGATGGTGGTGGGAAATTGCTCCACTAAATATTTTCGCTATCGCTAAGGCTAGAGGGCTGAAACTTACCACACTATATCTTTGGGTCAAGTTCTACAAGAAAGTGTAAAAAGATGGCCGCAATGATGACGTCACTGTGACGTCATTTTTGGACGATTTTTCGGTCAGAATTTTCGAATTTTTTATTTTTGTGTTTTATTCGTAAAAACTGCATGATAAATTAGTAAATAATAATCTGATATGAAATAAAATAGGTTTTACCCACTTTTCCATACGGTGGCCCTCCACAGTTTCGTAGTCATGGCCCCGGTCTAATTTCATAATACGATAGACTGCCCTTGTTCTGCTACATCATAAATCTTCTTGTCTTCTTAATAGCTTATATCTATAATACCATCCTATTCAGCATTATCAACGCTGCGAACGAGTACGTACAGATCGAGTGCTGGCTTCGTCTACACGCTGATCGGGATCATGGAGTAAATTTTGTCCTGCCTCAGTTATGCCCCTTGGGTGTGCCTAAAAATCGGGACTCATTTACGGGAAGAAAATCTAGCAAAAAACTGGCAGGTTGACACCCACTTTTGTTTGCTTTTTTAAGTTGAGACCGGACCAGGGAACGTGAGTAAGAAGTTTAATTGAAATCGCTCTTATAGATTTTTCTGGAAATTGAGCCGAATTTGACCATTTTTTCGACAAATTTAAGGGGTTTTCTGGGAAAAATGAAGCAAGCATGGAGGAGAATGTTCGAGTTTAATTTTTCTATAACATAGCAGTGCTATATCTTAAAATGATAGTTTCATCGTGTTCTTTCAGAAAATATATACATATAAGTGATTTGGGTTGAAGATTTTACGACAACTGGTGGCCGAAAAACGGACCCATAGTCTATTCCATGCAAAATGGAAAAAAAATATGAGTACACCAGGAGAAGAATTGAAATATGACCAAGCTGCTCACTCTGGTATAACAGCCGTCGGCATGAATTTTACCATGTTTACTCTGCTCGGGTGGGGTCATGCAAGTAGGCTCATAATTGTCTAACATGATCAATCCCCAAAAGTCACAGAGTTTCAGCTCTCAATTTTTTGTCGTTCCGGAGATTGGATGAAAAACCAACAGGAGGGGGCGGAAAGGACCCCCCCCCCCCCAGGCCAGGGTTAAAAAAATCCCCGTCCATAAGTCAAAGACCAAATTCACATAACAATATTAGCACCAAATTAAACAAAAATTATAGTATATATAAACCTAGGCTTGTTTTCTGCAAGAGAGATGACATCAACAGCTTTCAATGTTGCCCTTAAGACATGATGATGTTCCAAAAATTTGAAATCCGTATCACTGGTCAGTAATCTTAATCCATATGATTTTCGTTGTAAATCCTTATCCGGAAAACTGGTCATGGTTGATAATCCGACAACACTAACGTTAGATCGTCCTTCAAGATGTCCACAGGAACAACCACTATAAAAGCGTGGCTGGGATATAAATCAGTAGAGGGATCGCTTTTTGTTCTTGAGATTTGTTATAAATATGCAGTCAGTATATTTGTCTGTGGGGTCCTATGAATTCTGGTATCTTTTTCCAGCAAAGTTGTTATGTTGCATTGAATGAAGCCTGGTAACTTTCCTGGAATACTTCGAACTCATGCTTCTAAGTGAAATAATGATAAATGTAAGCGCGTTTCTGTATTCCACATTGCCTACTTCTCCCGGTCCCTGTCTAAGATGCCCAAACGAGCCCACGCGTGGGGTCACCTGAACCCGGCTGCAGTGGTCACACAAAGTGAAGTAGGAAAATCCGTATGTGCGGTTATTTATATCAGGCACGAGTTATAGAAATATTAGATTCTATAGATCAATAATCGCTCTAATAGTATACATGGAGAGTTGTTTAGTTGGTAGTCCCTTTAAGGCACACCGTGAATATTATTCTGTTTCCAATTTCCACACGTTATCACACGAACATCCCATGATGTAAAATACACCTTTGGATAATAGGTATATAATATTTAGATATATTAACAGCTCATGCCAAGGTTAAATTGGGGTAATAAATAGCAAATCGAGCAAATATTTAAGAGAATTTGTGCGTAGGTTGACTTGGTGCGGGTAATCCGATCCACATCGCTAGATAAGCAAAGGCAAAATTCGCCAATACCTTTCATCAATTGATATCAAAAGAGATTTAGCTGAAAGATTGCAGAGTTAACTCTGTGCTAATCTTTCTGGTATCAACGTCGCCGCTTTGAAGACAATGTCTTTTTTCAATCAAGAGCAAAAACCTCAGTTATCTTCGTGCTTCCGAGTGCTTTTTCATCACCACATATCTGTATTGCCTATCAAAGGCATCTTGCTGTGTTAGCTACTATGGCAACCACAGCTCGCAAAAAACGAAACAACATAAATCAGGAAAATGTGAATTTTTCTAAAGCGAATAAGATATTTTTCAAAAACAATATAATTTAGCCATTACAAAACATACTGTTTGTGAGAGATCATCAGTTTCAATTGGGCCGATCGGCAGCATCAGGCCACAGAAAGAAAAGAAGGAGTCCCGATCCGTTGACCCCCTGTAAGCAGCCCCTGCCATAGAAGAGAATTGTTCTTATTTGTTTTGCTACGGCTGCGAATTGACGACCAGTGATAGATGTTCTGTCTTGCAGGAAATTAGCCCAGTTTTATGTATACTATGATTTATCCTTTTAATTTGGTGCTAATGTTATATGAATTAGGTCTTTGGATTATGAACGCGGGATTTCTTTAATGGACGACGACTGAATACTGAATGACGGACTAGAGGCTTACGTATTTGGAGTATGATGTATAGGTAATCAGTTTCGAGTTTCCGAGATTGATTTTAACTCTGCTGTTCAGAGGGACTCTTTGGGTCACGATTCACCATTTTCTCAAAGCAGAGCGAAATGTCAAATGTATGACTTCTTTTGTGTTACCGCGCATTATTCAAAAGCTAGATGAGTAAGTCTAGACGTGTGGGCGAGATACAAATACGTCGATGTAATTCTTTCAATAGTCTGAGATCAGGAGTCTGCACGTTTTAGTTCGCTCGTTCGAACCAACGTCATCCGGTGTCACGGTAAACGAAGGTGGCGATGCACCCGAGCGAATTGATATCAGCCGCAACACAGTGACATATGTTTTCAGAATATATAGTTAGATGACAAATTTGTAAAAGCTACCTTCAAACGAAGTAGTATTGGCATTTATATATATTTGATAACTTCTTGGTGTAATTCCACATAAAAAAGTGTTTTGGTCGATAAGCAGGTAAATGTAACAGTCCATTGAATCTACTGGCGAGACCCTTCCCCCTCCCAATATTTGAACCTTTTTAAGGGCATATAGTTCATGTAAGACGAAGTGAAGTGAATTTACGGGATTTCCAATAGTGGCAATTGGGAGAGTGGTCGGCCATTGTTCCATATGTTAACATGTCAAGTCACGTTGGCAAACGGTATCTCTTCTTACATGAAATATATTCCAACTTTTTGTCTGCGATTCAGAATATATTATTAACGAATGACACGTCTCCGGAGGAAATCTTTATAGCATCGCCATTGAAATCCTCATTTTGTGAGAGGAGATTTCACACAGCGGGTTAGAGCGTTCGATCTGTTTCATCAGGTGGCTGGTGTCACAAACGTCGTAAGTTCGTTTCACCGCCAGACCACTATGTAATTTTCTACTTGTCTGTATTATCTTGGTTTTTGCTGCTGGACACTAGCCCCGGGGTCGAGTTTCTGCCCAGTACCTATACGTATCAATGTTTATATAATAATTTCCGGTAGGCCGAGTCAACGTCTGGTCCAGGCACACCGGTTGATGTTCTATATAACACCGTCATTGAAATTCTCAGGATATGTTACGCGTTGGGCTAAAGCTTTAGTTTTGTTTGACTTGGCGTCTGATGTCATATACGACGGGAGTTTGATTCTCATGAGTCCACTGTGTTGTTTAACAAGTAAATGTCGTCATGCAGATCTGAAAAACTTGAACACGTGAATGCCACCATGGAGACCGAGAACTGTGACACTGTGACACTTTTAATATCTAGATGCTGTTCATGCTCGAAAGCAGACAAAACGCCAAGAAATGTCCAATCTCGTAAATAGTCAAGCGGATAGTGCCGAATCCATGAATTTAAATTTTAAGGATGCATAATTAAAGGTAAAGTAACAAGGTTGGTGGAAAAAGATACCGGGGTACTGACAAGAAGTCATAAGACCCCACAGACTAATATACAGATTGCATATTTCTAAAAATATCAACATACTCCTCATGATGATTTGTATCCCTGCCACGCTTGTATTATAATAGTCCTATGAAGTTATTTGCTGAAAAATGAATTGATGAGTGACCGTTAGATAGAAGAAGCACAGAGTTGCACAGATTGCAATCCTGGAGAACGAAACGTCCACCAGCAGAATTTCATCAATGTAGGCAAGAACTAAACGCAACATAACAAGAGTGATGGAAAAAGATGCGGGATAATAATAAAAGTCATAAAACGCCACAGCCCAATATTCCGACTGCATACCTAAAAAGCATCCAAACTAATCCTTGGATGATTTGCATTTCAGCCACGCTTTTATTGTGGAAGCTCATGTGGGCATCTTGGATGACATGACCACACGACTCTTAGCACCGACTTGCGCAGAATATACTGACTGCATCTTTATTAAAAGATGTCACAGAAACCAACACTGATCCCTCTGACGATTTGTATCCCAGCCACGCTTTTATTGTAGCTGTGCATGTGAACATCTTGAATAGCATTCCGACACGGATTCTAGCCCTGACTTGAGCGGTATTAGATACGAGCATTTAAATGCGATGATGTAATAACCCTACCATGTCATCTAGGGGATGTGCAGAGATGGTTAAATTACACAGTAAAAATCAGGTGTGATCTGACATATGATAGTATAATTAGTATTCTATGTATATATTAGTGTATATTTTGAGTCATAAGTTTCAAGATCGATATAAAATCAAAAAGATTATTGCAGCAAATGTTACATTTACGGCATATAAATTCTAAAAAAAAAATCTAAAAAAAAAAAAAACAAGTCGGCGGGTTAGGGGTGGGGTGCGAATACGAAGATTATGTCCTTGAAATAGTTATAAAATTATTGTTCAATTTAATACTTGTATAATTGTGCATGTTAGAACGGATTTCGAAAGAATAATTAAAGAATAAAATTTAAAAAAAAATAACAAAAAATAGTGGATAGGCCGAATAATCCAATTCACGGCGCGAAATGTGTTGTTGTTTATATCATCCTTGATTGAAGTCGTAACCGTATAGTTCATTCCTACACAAACTTCTAATTGTTGGATGACCACAAAGCTAATTCCACATATAGATATTTATTTAACACTATTGCTATTATAAATCATGGGTTGCTCAGATATTTCGCTTCAGCAAGGGCAATTCATTTCAATTTTGGTTATTTCGACACTCTTCAGTTATTCGTCACATCCCTATGGGTGGGTTGCGTAAGAAGACGTCTGTCCTATCAGGTCATGTTATACGGTTGTGTTGATTAGTCAAATATGATATAGCTGTAAAGTTAAGTTCGTATCAGATCAACGAACGGACTTGAGATATTAAGTTATCTAGATCCAAAATACCCCATTATTGACCTGGTTACGAGTCAGATACGTTATTATTTTTATTTTAATAAAAAGCAGGTGGCTTGTCTCAATTCAACAGTGAAAATGTAGAAAACCTTCTTATATCGGACACAATTTCGATCTAATATCGTTCACTAGGTCAAGCACTTCTACGGCATCGCTCATTGACCGAGCAGATGATTGGCATGATCTGATGTGGGCTATTAGATATAGCCTGTCTTCACTACCATATTGATTGCTGGAACTGATTCTGTCATACAGGGTTGATCTTCGCCTCTTTAGAAAATATTTTGGATTGATTGTCCCTTAGATTTGTCTCGAAATTCAAGCCAATAAGATCGGCATATAATCTGGACTAGTGGAAACCTGGAGGCCAAGTCATTATACAAAAAATAACAGTGAAATAAACGACAATGTGGTACTATATTCTCCGCTATTTATTGCAGTTTCGTCACAAATCTGCCAATAACCAGTCATGTTTCCCAGGACATGGTCGCAAAACCTAAAATCGGTTATGGAAGTGTCTCTCTTGTATTGCTTAACGTACCACGCCTTGGGGATTATGCCCACATCAAAGTTTTTACCCTATCTCTGAAAAATTGAGCGGACACTCTGTGACTTTGTTATTTTTTCTTATTGAAGTCATTTTGAGCCTATTTGCATAACCCCCGATCATGGTTGATTTCAAAATAGCGGTCGTCTCGTAAACCAGAAAGTGATATTTTCGCATTATTTTTTCAAATTGTTTGCATTTTTGCAAATAAATATCATGCAGTTCATGCGAAGAAAACCAAAATTTTAATTACATGTAGATGGATATATGCTTAGCATGATTCTTTAGCATCTCGGCAACTCTGTGCTTAGATATTATTAGATTCCCGTGTGTTTCATATATATCTCGTATCGATACGCGATTCATGAATCTGAGCATTGACAATGTTATGGAACTAGCTTTAGTGTTCATGTGAAAATCCTTGAAAACCTGAAGAATCCTTACAGTGAAACACGAAATAGGCTTAAAATCCTACAGTTCAATACTTAATATCCTACTTTCTCGTGACCGGAGAGGGTTTAGGAAGCAATCCGTCATGACTTTATCAAGAACGAGAAACAGATTCAGGGCTCCGTGAATCTTAACGTGTTCACAGGACAGAGGGAACGTGTTTCACCTGCCAGGGACCTCTTATATCAGATTTACTGGTCAGTGATAAGGATTTTTTGTGAATACAAGCGTCTAATCCGTTATTCAATATTCAGCCGTCGTTCATAAAAGAATTTCCTCGTTCATAATTCAAAGATCTATTTCATATAACAGCATTAGCACCAAAATAAAAAAATCATAGTGTACAAGAACATATCCTGCAAGAGAGAACTATCCTGCAACTAAGGATGGACACTTGTCCCCAATGTGGAGAAAAGCGACATAGCTGGGTTAGAAGATAGGAAACGGAGATTCGTAGCCACCGGACATTCTTAGCCTCCACACCGGCAAGACATCATGATGTTCCAAAAATATCCAGTCCGTAGCGCTGACCAGTACTCCATATGATTTTCGTTGTAAATTCGTTATTCAAAGTGTGATGTATATCACCCACGCTTTGATTGTGTCTGTTCATTTCAACACCATTACAATGTTGGAGCAAATGGGTTCATACGGCCCCTAGCACCTAAGCGCGATTAGATACAAGTTACGAAACGTAATTCTATAGATCTGGCACGCCACACTCGTACTGTGCTATCTATATCGTCAAATTTGAGTGGGAGCGTATGGAAGCATGCGTTAATCCTACCTGGCCTGGGGTGGGGGGGGGAGGGCACTTTGTTTTTTTGCACCTATTTCCAGAACGACAAAAAATTTAGAGCTTAAACTCCGTAACTTTTTAGATTATCATATTGGGGTCATTTTGGGCCCCCATGATTCTCCGAGCAGAGGATCATGGGAAAATTCAAAATGGCGGCCATGTGGGGTACCAGAAAATTGATGTTTTCGCCATATTTTTTTCAAAAATTACGCAAAAAATCAGCATGTTGATTCAACGCGATTTTATGCGTTTACTGAAACCATATGTCTTAGTATCGCCAAAAATCACCCCCTGATTTTTTCCCCACCCCCCTCCCGCCCTTCCCCCATTAACCCTACCAGGCCTACGGGAGGAGGGCCAAAATGCCCCCATACCAAACTTTCTGCGATATCTCCGGAACGCCAAAAAATGGGGAGCTGAAACTCCGTGACGTTATAGGTTATTATATTGGCATAACTTCACGAGGAGAGGATCATGGGCAAATTCAAAATGGCGGCCATGTGGAGTACAAGAAAAAGTGATGTTTTCGTCATATATCTTCACGGAAAATTGGGTAAAACTTAATGTATATCATATCAGATGATTATTTACTAATTTATCATGCAGCTTTTGCAAAATAAAAAATTCGAATATTTTGACCGAAAAATCGTCCAAAAATGATCTTTTTGAAAATGAGGTCACAGTGACGTCATCATGGTGGCCATCTTTGATTGTTTTACATTTTCTGTAGACCTTGACCCAAAGATATAGTGTGGTAAGTTTCAGCCCTCTAGCCTTAGCGAAAATATATATGGGGGAAGGGGGGGGGGGCGGGGGGACTTTCCGCCGGTACACCCCAAAATCGCACAGGCCAGATAGGGTTAATTATTTTATTCTTTAAAATTATTTTGACCTAGTACATTGATCATGTCGGTCTTGGACCGAAAAAGCGGCCTGTATAAATCAACATCATTGTATTTCATAGAGTCCAACAGCTTCCAAGACTATTTCTTATAAAGCGATTAAATCCAATACAAGAGAAGATTATTTCTGTGAAAATAAGTAGGTTATACCAGATACGTCAGCTCATAAATTTTAAATATTGTCGTTTTTATTTCTTTTCATAAGTTCCGACTGTTTTATTTAACACGCCCTCGTTGAATGCGTCGGGGGATCTAAAACATTTGCGGGTGATGATCAAGAGGCCATCAGCACAGTACTTGGTGGAATTTGACTCAATGCGTTTCTGCTGGCTACGATCAACGCATATTATTCATTACCAAATTTCATAAACCTGGGCTGACTACATCTGATATGATAGCCTGTTACTTTGGTTGAAATCAATTCACAGGATCCAGCAAATGCTCCAACGGAGAAAAAGCATAGCTTCTTTGAAACAAGACCTTAGGGAATCGGAGACAAAATTATTTTTTGGAAAACAAATACGAAACCAGGTGGATTGTCCATTTCAACAGCAAGTAGTTGTAATAGCTAAAATATTAGTGTGTCAGTAGAACCTGGTTATATCGGACTCCTACTTTCGATTTAATATCGTTCAATAGGCCCAAATCGCACATTTACAGAACAGATGATTGGCATGATCTGACGTGGGTTGTTAGCCAGATCCCGACTTATCCGCCGTCATGACTGTTGGAATCCATTCTGTCGTTGTCAGGGGGTTATCTTTATGTCTTTGGATTTGTCTCGTGATTACAGATTTAGCCAATATATGTTGGACAAATGGAAACCTGGAGGCAATGTCATTATACAGAATGCTTTGATAGCAAGCCGTAGTAAACTAAATGATATTATGTGGTACCACACTCTGCTATTCAATGCATATCTGACACAAATTTGCTAATAAATTGTCATGGTTTCCGGATACACCGCCGTAGAGCCTGAATCTGAAACTGGCGTATCTCTTTCTTTTTTAGTGCTTAAATTGATGTATTCTCTTTCAAGAAAAAACACATTTGTTTCGGAAAATAGCAATACGGAATCTCATATTAATATTAATTGCAGTGTATCAGTCGTTCGGCGCTGGCCACTTTGCTAGGGATATTTCTATATTCCACAAAAGAGCATTTACGTCAATTATCGACAAACCTCTTTATTACGACATCAAATCCAATTATGCGTGAAATGAAAATAACACTGAAATATTGTATTACACAATTCATTGTTATAATATGGCGCACGCTGACAGAGTATGCTAGTCGGTCCCTTCGCCCAATCCAACGCTGATAACTATGACGCCTAGCTTCGATAATTCGTGGTATACATGGAAACAGCTGTAAACCATTATCCGCCGGATGTGTGGCAGAGCACATGCTATAGGATGTGTGTCCGCGCACGTACAGTCCTCGTTATCTTTCTTCCTGAACGACTGACACAGGATAACTAATATAAGCGATATAAAAATCGCTTTGCACAGAAACTTCGGTGTAACGAAGGATATTATTCAGTTCTGAAACATTTGACTGGTGAATTCAAGTTTAAAAAAAGTAGTGCGGCAGTTTTATTGGAACTTGAAGACCATTGAATGAACAATCAATTAGAGGGTTTCTTAAGAGATACTTACAATGTTATAATACTCTTCAAATACGGTTTAAAATTTTACACTTCGAGGCTGAATAGTCTCGAATAACTGTGATTATATTAATGATGAGACACAGGGAAAAGATTGACGCATACAAATGGCGAAATTTTCAGCTAAATGTAGAAAAACGATAACCCATAATGTGTGTTTTACTGAATCAACAAAAGTAAAGTTTATCTAAAAAGAAAATGATTCAAACGCTTCGATTAGCTTCACAAAAGATTGCTGCACAATCTTGTACGACCGAACCTCAAAGATCCTACTGGTGGCTGAGATATTACTCCTGTAATTTGTTGGCACAAATTGGTATGCAAATGAACTTCCAGCGTGAACTAGAAATAATTAGGTAGACACATACTTAGCATCCTTTTTAGTTTGTATTAAATTAACATTGTGATTACCTGTTACTAAATGCCAATACAGGAAGGAAGTCGTCATGTCCTATACCAAAGAACGTGTCAATGAGTTTGATCTGGCAACGTGCTGAAACTATATCCAGAGTTCATGGGAAAGTCATCTAAGAACCTTATTATAAAAGAAGCTTACGATGAATCAAGAAATAACCTGGAACTGCAACAGTCTAACCGTTCCTGTTTCTCATGGTCCGGCGAGGGATGACACAACCAGACAGGAACATGATGCAGATTCACTCTGAATGTGTCCACAGGAGAGGCAGACACCCCAATAAGGAACGTTACAATCACAGACCATTTGCCACCAGAAACAGGGAAATGTTACCATACATGAGGTTATTGAGAGAAAGCGACCGCATTTTGAGATCGGCCTTAGACAAAAGTTGATAACATCCGGCATTGGGGAAGGGGAAGAGAAACTACACATGATTTTCAGCAATACAACAAAGATTAAAGAAAAAATAGATACCTCGCTCTTCGTAGCCGACTAAACTGAACTCCAGGGAGCTTACACATATATTGATCAACTCATGAGAGGGAACATAATTTATGCATCATTAATCTCAGTTTACCAAAAATGGACTGTAGATCTGTGTAGCATTTGAACCCATGAGCAAAAAAGTACCAGAGGATCAGTTGTTTTCGATTTCGCGTTTATAACCACGAATATTCAATAATTAACCTAACGCCTATGGTGCTTAGGCAATTCTGTTCATTCACCGAACTCGGTCCTGATCCAATTTTGTTGCGCCACGAACGACTATGAAAATTGCTTCTTTCCACTCTGGTGTGGCGTTCTCCACGACTGTTCTGTCAGATGAAGAGTGATATAGATAGGCTCAAATTACCATCAGTATACCTCAGAATTTATTGGGGGTTTTTCTCGGGTATTTGACATCCGCCTGCGGCACGAATATCCTGTCTTATAGTTCATGCATGTGGTTAAATCTGCGAGAAGCACAAGTCAGAAAAAACTCATAATGATAATTATCAGTTTTGGAATTTAAATCATTGTGGTTGGCTCAGCATCAGTATAAACTCGTGCTGTTAATGGTTAGGGAGTTTTGAGGCCACGGGGTTCTGGGCCTGAATTTCTTGCTTGAAATTACAAACAATCAGCACTTTTATGCTGTACACAGGTGGCCTACCGTCGAAGGGACTGTTATAATCTATATTTATCGCTGGTCATCAAGACGGACACAGCCACGGTGTTCAAAGATAGTAACTGACCCACTGTATAACTCAAGACGTCGACATGAAAATTGACGTATGCTTGTCAACGAGTGAGAATCTGACGAAGCTACAACCCTAGTTCTGCCGTACACATGTTCACTGGAAATTATTGATCGATTCTCTTCTCTAAAGCGTAATTAGCTGTGTGAAATGTTTACAGTGCTTTTGTGTGGATATCTTAGACATTTTAGCATCACAGAAGAAAAAGCAATATTTATTGGCGAACGCTTTCGTGATCAGCCGGATGTCTAATATGAGGTACATGCTTCAATATTCTGTCCGAAAAAAATACCGTTTGGATTTCGAAACCTGTCAAGAACATATCCACGGACATCACCAAATTCGCTAATTACTGAAGAAAGATTTGGTCAAAAACATAACCGCTTGAGAATCACCCACTGTGAAAATTGTTCATCCAAACATAGGCTTCAATATGGAAGACTTACAGATGAAAGACGGTAGCGACCACTCGCGTTCTCGCATACTCGCCCTGTATTTTGCTGACACGAGAAGTCGAGAACGCGAGGCAAGAAGTCGAGAACGCGAGACGAGAAATCGAGAACGTGAGGCGAGAAGTCGAGTATGCGAGGCGAGAAGTCGAGAACGCGAGGCGAGAAGTCGAGAAATCGAGGCGAGAAGTCGAGATTGCGAGGCGAGAAGTCGAGATTGCGAAGCGAGAAGTCGAGATCTTTGCTTTGTGACAAAAAGGCGAGAAGTCCAGAATTCGAACATGCGAGGGTGGACGCATTCTCGCGTTCGCGACTTCTCGCCCTTTTAAAAAAAGGCGAGAAGTCGAGCATGCGAGGATGGACGCGTTCGCGATTTCTCGCCCTTTTCTAAAAAGGCGAAAAGTCGAGACTTCTTGTCTTCTCGTCCTTTAAAACAAAGGCGAGAAGTCGAGAATGTTTTTGTCTTCTCGCCTAATCTGAAAAGGTCGAGAAGGCGAGAAGTCGCGCACGCGAGAATCCGTCCATTCTCGCATGCTCGCCTTTTACATTTGAAATAGGGAATAATTTTAACTTCGCACGAATAATCTAATCCTTTGTCATGTTCATTTTCACTATGCACAACTTTCTAACGTAAAAAAGGTTCATTTCTATCAGCAAATTCAATTTTATGTTTTTTTCTGTCATTTTTGTGTTAATCTGATACTATAGAGTTTGATGGGCATGCAGAGCATAAGCTGTCATTGTCACCTCTGATCTTTATTCCATATTTTCTAATGTATATAGCAACAATCATTCATTTTAAAACGTTCAAGGAGAATCCCTGTTGAAAAGGGATACCTCCATCTTAAATATATACCATCTTCGAGTTTCTTTGAACGACGGATAAGTGGACATTCTGTTCAATGAATCCCGCAAGACATTACGATGTCGATTGATGTTTCTGTCCTCAAATTCTCGCCGTTGCAGAGTATTCTTTTATCACAATGATTTCATACCGATATGGCACATGAAGCATGTTCATATGTTCTATACATGTAACTGGTATCTTGTTTGGCCAAGGACAAGTCATTGCGGACACACTGGAAATATTGCCCACATCCGACAACACATGCAAAGGAATTATTTAGCGCACAACAAAACACCATATGCTCTTAAACGGTATAAATAAAATAATAAGTTGACCAATTCCATTATATCTAGCTATAACATCACCATGGGATATACGGGTAGGTCTCCAGTAAGATTATAATGGGAAGTTTCCCGCTTTAGATTAAGTCTTGTTGATTAAATTTCTCTTGACAATTTGCACGCTTTTATCTCCCATACAGAACAACAACAAAATCAGCATTACCTGATACGTAGTATTTGAAATCCATTTCCCTGGTCATACAGAAGCTGTTGAACGCTGAAAGGTATGGTAAACCAATACTGGACAGTTCTTGAGAGAACCAATATGTTTGCGGTCTTTCTTAACCTATCGCCATAACTCCAAGTAGACGAGAAATCTATATAGAAGATGCATTTATAAATATAGACATTCTTTCCACGGAAGATGCCATCTGAGATCAACCGTACGCGTCGGGGCGGGTAAACGAGCCAAGTGATGAGATAGTTGTCATCGATATGGTGAATTGTCGCGTTAGGGCGACCTGTCTCCTTAGTCAAGCGATGTTGTCTCCAATCCCAACTGTCAGCTTCGTGGAATATATACAGTAACTGGATCGACCGGTTCTCCAAGGTACAGTCAACACTAGTTTATGGTGCGGCGTACACGTACCACTTTCAACGGAAGTGCAGTGTCTAATTCACCGTTGTCAAATGCCGGCCACTACATCAGTGGAAATTCTGAGTGTTCTATTCGTAGAATGACAAGGGATGAGCGACTCGTTATAGATTCTTCAGAGACGTGTACTACCAGGTCTAGCAACACATACGGTTATCCTACCACTCAACGAAAGCTCAACCAATTTAGATCATATTGAAAGATATGTGACCTTTTTGGGGACCTATTCAGGCCTGGGATGGAGACCACTCCGGCTCCCCGACCCGCACCTAAATATTGTTCTTAACCTTAGAGCTAGGGAGCTGAAACTTACCAAACTATATCCTTTGGTCAAGGTCTACCAGACAATGCAAAAATTACGAAAATGGTATTTACGTCACTTTGAAAAAGACGTGTTTTGATCGATTTTCCCCTCAGATTTTTCGAATTTTTTATTGACGTCGTTTCGTCGCTACACTACATGATACATTAGTAAATAATAAGCTGGTGTGAAATTAAATAGTTTTTGCCCACTTTTCCTCACAGAAAAGCGAGAATTTTGAAGAAAAATGACGAAAACATCACTTTTCTGGCACCCTGCATGGACGCCATTTTGAATTTGCCCATGATCGTCTGCTCGGGGTGTTATGCAAATAGGCTCAGATTGACTCCAAAGTCACGAGGTGTCAGCTCTCATTTGTTGTCGTTTCGGAGATAGGTAGAATAGGGGCAGGGTAGTTTGGAAGGCAGGGCCATAATGCCCCTCCAGGCCTGGTAGGCTATTCAGCTATTGGAAATATGAACCGGAATAATCTGCGGTCCCAGCGAGCAGCAAATGTCTCCTAAATACTTGACGAAGATATCCAACATGAAAAGGCACGTTGTGATTAAAGGAATTGCAGGTGATACCGGGGAGTTATTAAAGGGGATCTCAAATGGAAACTCAAAATTGCTGTAAGAGAGATATTTGATTGGCGTTGAGATTCTAAGAATTGTTCCATCCCTTTCATAACAAAATTCCTTGTGCTTGTCGATATATAGCATTTAAAATATTATTGTGTTTGGTACAAATTTGATATGCAAATTTTTACGATTTCATGCTTTTATGATGTCATGCAGTAAAGTGTGGTCGACAGACAACTGTAAAAAAAAATTTTTCCGTAAAACATGATTCTCTGGTAGTGTATTCAAATTGTGTGAACTGATTGTTGCTCACATTTGGGACGTTGATACCACTATCATCGGTTATATGGTTACCATAGCAACCTGTTAACAATAATTTTATTTCAGAAACGCATAAACTTGCGGACATTATTTCCAATGAATTACGAATCTCAGATACTCTTCTTCCAAAAACGCCAGTGGGTTAATACTGGTCAAAAATACAAGCATCTTGTCCGTCGTTCATTATTCACCCGTTGTCCATTAAAGAATTTTCGCGTCCATAATCCAAAGACCCAATTCATATAACAGTATTAACACCAACTTTAAAAAAATAAATCATAGTATTCCTTTATGACAGAAGTTAATAGTTTTCACTGATGCCGACAAGTCATCATGATGTTCCAAAAACATCTAATACGTTTTGCTAATCGGTATTCTTAATCCACATGATTTTCGTTAAGGTCTTTATCTAGAGTCGAAGTCAACTCCAGGTAAGAACAGGTCTATAATATTGGAGGCGGTTCGATTTCGGGCCGAGCGGGGTTAGGAGAGACATTAAATCAGTAACAATCAAACCCCTTTTAGAATACTCTGATAAACCTGTTCCAAAATGAAAGGATGGACTATGGATATGACTATCAGAATTCTAACAGGCATGCAGGTCAGACTCAGAAAGAACAAAGAGAAACTTCGAGTGTATACGTACGTATTCTGATGCAGAGCGCGTTTGGAAAGCTACAGTTATCTACGCGAGGCGCGATATTCGACCACATCGATTTTGAGCACAGTCGCCATATCGCTTCAGTTGATGAAAGTTCAAATATGATCATCACTAAAAAATCGTAACTTGCAGAAATTTCGAAATAAGGCTTGAATAACTCTGGTCATCAAATTTCTGAAAATTAGTTTAAAAAATCCACAAGTCAAACACATAGAAAGCGCATCATGCTATAACTGAGCAGTATCATAAATCTGAAGAAATTGTGTCCATTGCTCTGAATTATAGGAATTCATATATGAATATAAATGAAGTCTGCTCATTAACTTGGGCTCACTTGGTGACATCACCAAAACTCATTTCCATAAACACAAAAACTAATTTCCATAAATTCGCTAACTACGGAGTTTCGCGCCCCCTTACAAAAACAACTACCTTACTTTTTTTACTCAAGATTCCTTTGAAGCTCTGATCGTATTGATCACACAGTGTTCACAAATTACCACATTACTAAATCAAATACTTACAATGTCATCATTAGTGAGAATAGCTATCGCCAAAATGCGTAATACCAATTTATCGATTCAATTTCCAAACTATTTTTCATGCTATAAGCGTATAATCCGTCAGCCAACAGTTTTTTTGTTGAGAGATTTACTACTATCCAATGATAAGAAAGGATCAGAAAGAAATATCGTCTCCACAGCGACCAGTAATCGTTTTCCGAATATTTGGTACCTGGCGAAAATCACTAAAGGTCTTTGGAGAGACCAGAGACCTCCGGCTAATTGGAATCATTATGACAGACTACGTTAATTGCTGGCACATCACATTATCGATATTCATTATAGCTATTATGTAACTCGGGAATAAAAACTAAATATACTGATATATTTCCCAAACTGATTTTCCATGTTAGATTATGGAACCTGTCTTCATATTTCTCTGTAATCAGGCTTTCACTACCTTGTCGATAAATATTACATTTGATGTATGTTGGTGGTGAACCTATCTTGTTTATTATCGACAACGGCTAGTCACCCAGTGTCAGATCTATTTATAGAAGATGGCTGCTGTCGAATGTTACGGGTTCGCGATCCTATAATCAGTTGGCAACCGTCGATGAAAATAATCGCATCGATGACCATGAAACTTGTTGTTCCTGTATTACCTGGTTATTACCGACATCCAATCATGCACATCGTCGCCTGTCAGTAGATTGCCACCAAAGCGTGATATCATTGACCTTCTGTAACATCTTGGGGCATCGTTATCTCTTAGCGATACTACAAGAATTATATTTTATGAAATTTAGTTTCTGCATGTCCGGCATACAACTGTTCTTCAGACAGTAATATTCCAGGATCCACCCATGGCGAGTATTTCTTTCAACTAGCTTATGTTCTGTTCTATGAAAATAAAGTCAATTTCAAATAAGGTCCAAACATATCGTTTCACAAAGGTACGGCAAAGATATTCTTTCAAAACGTTATTCGAATTTCTGCGGAAATTTTGTAATGGACGACGGTTAAATATTGAATGACGGACTAGACGTGTGTATTGCTTACGTTTCATAGTACACCCATGTGTCTAAATGAGCTCTTCCAATGACCCTGGTGTCCTTGCGCACTGCACAGTCAAACAAACCAGGTCAGTTACTGAAGTGTTAGTAACTTGGTGAGTTGTTAGACTGTTGCACCCAGTTATATAGACACTGTCATTGAACAGAAACTGAATGGTGCTGTACAGTGACACGAACCTAACACGGCTGAACCTAACACGGTTCGACATGATAGTAACAACATGGCAAGTTACTGATTGTTGGAGACAGATAGTATTAATTTTAATTTAGATAGATATGTTTTTTGTCTCTGGCCTATTGTGCAGTATGATCGTATGTTGGTAAGCATTTGTCGAACCAGTTGCCTGTGTACCTGTGTTCTACGTTGTTTAGATAAATGTGGACCGCTTCTCTCTTACAAGGGAATATACTACGTTTATTGAAATTTTATTATATTCTTAATTTGCCACCAATAGAATCGCACGAGAAAGGTCTACGGACGGCTGCCTAATGGATGTCGGTTTTGTCGCCTGTATTTCATAAACAATTCATAACTCGTGCAGATGGTAGAATGCTGGCTTATTAATCCCAGTTGCAAGTTTGCATGCATGGCCACGTTCATAATGAACACATTTGCGACCATTTGGATGCTTGGATTGGGAGAGGCCGCATTGACCGTCTTCGCACGATGATCTGGTACGAAATATTTAGTGTTTCTATGGCTGTGGAGAGCGCATCAGGATTTGGCGGCTGGAACACCATGTTGTCGAGCTGTCATCGTTGACGGGTTCAGTCTTTCGTGAGAGAAGCCAGTATTATTTGATCTGCTCGTTCACACCTAGATGCCGGCATCTCCCCTGGAGAGAAGTCTTACATTGATGAGCGCGGAATTCCTGGTGGATCACGGCGGTTCGCCGAATGCATAAGCCAACACGACAGAAAATAGCATGTATACAGTCCACTTAAACATAATGTATCCATAGTCCACTTAAACATCGTGTATCCATAGTTCACTTAAACATCGTGTATCCATAGTCCACTTAAACATAGTGTATCCATAGTTCACTTAAACATCGTGTATTCATAGTCCACTTAAACAACGTGAACATGCGGGTTGAATTTAATTTCTAGCGAATCTTGGTTCTTGGTTTCCGATTTATTATCCCTTCTAAAGACCTAATCATTATTTCTCAATGGTGCGCTAAATTTATTTTTCTTGTTATTGTCCAAGTTTATCAGATCTTCTTCAGTAAGCTATATTATGTTGCATGTTATTGTGAGCAATGAACTGCAATAAGAAGATATGATGGTAGAACTATATAGTGGAAAGGATAGACAGTGGAATGGAGAACAGATGGGCTTGTTACGCATGGAATGGTTAAATCTGCCTCTGGCTAATCTGGCGGAACCTGCGATATATGGTAAATAAAACCAAGATCATCCATGAAAAGCATGCTCAGGTCTACACTATCTGTTCCTGGTAATAGCAAGAATATATGATTAATAAAGCCCACTTAATTATAAATACCGTCCAGCCGGTTTAAAACAGAGAAATTACAACACATATAAGGGAAGTGGGAAGAGGTGCCGACATACTGACAAGAGCCACATGACTGCACAGTATAGTCTTCCGGTTAACCTATTCTAAAGCACATTCCAAGAATCTAACGATTCGTGATATGTGTTGTATCTCAGGTACGCTTTTATTGTACCTGTTCATGTGGCAACTTGGATGATATGACCACACATCCCCTAGTAATGGCATAAGCGGTATTAGATACAAATCTAGAGAGCTTTGATGGAAATGCTCTGACAACTCGTATATTGGTAATTGGTGAGCTGTTTCGCTGTGACAACTCGTACACTGGGGACTGGTGAGCTGTATCGTCGTCAGATGAATATGACGGCATTTAACACAAAAGACTAGTCTGTAAGGCCCGATGTCGACCCAGCATCAACTTCCCACAAATGCCAACATATATCAAAGATCAAAAGGTCTGTACACGGGGCGAACCTCGGGGACGAAACGTACACCAGCAGAATCTCGCCATATACAGGTAAAAATTACAACACATATAAGGGAAGTGGGAAGAGATGCCGACATACTGACAGAGCCACATGACTTCACAGTATAGTCTTCCGGTTAACCTATTCTAAAGCACATACGAAAAATCTAACGATTCGTGATATGTGTTGTATCTCCGGTACGCTCGCGAACCCGTACTCTGTCAAATATATCTAGGTCACTTTGTTTCTGCCATTTATTTATTCTGTTGCTCAGATTTGAATATCCATCTAGCATATTATTTAACTGTTTTACAGCAACACATCTGCTGTATTACATAAAAATCAATCAATCGGATCTATAAACTTGCTATTTAAGAGAAGCAGTTTTAGTTATTAATCAGTACAATTGGAACCTTGTCATTAGGATTATCTGACTTTTTTACAGTCCCACAAATCTGCGATCATAACGTCGTCATCGTAGTTTCGTAAATTTAGTAGCGGTCCACGGGCGAGAAATGTGATCAAAATGCAATATCTGACCGTTTGCACGGATGTAAACATACATTAAGCATTCCAGTTGAGTTTTATGACGATTAACAAAACAATAAATATCGTTCAGGAGTTTGTGTTTCAATTTCCTAGTAAATCGAACGATTACAATACCAGATTGTTTGTTACACGGAAGGTTCTGCTGCACAGTGGAGCGCTCGAGCAATTACAATCAAGTGTAAATACAAGCGTCCAGCACGGCATTCAATATTCAGCCGTCGTCCATTAAAGAATTCCCGCACCCATAATCCAAAGATCTAATTCATATAATAACATTAGCACCAAATTAGAAGGATAGATCATAGTATACATAAAACTAGCCTAGTTTTCTGCAAGACAGATGTGGTCGACAGTTTCAATGATGCCCACAAGACATCATGTTACAAAAATATCAAACCCGTATCGCTGATCAGTATTCTTAATCCTTATGATATACGTCGTAAAGTCATTATCTGGAGAATGATGTATGTCAGTCACGCTTTGAGGATCAGGGCGATTCGTTTTGCCACCTCTCTCCCTTCAAAGAACAGTAAACATGCATTGGTCGCCAGATTTCAGACTAATTCGTTAAACCGGTGTTATAACGAGTAATCGTCAAAGAAAAGCCTATTTCGAATGCAACGAATATCAATGGGTCAGCTTATGAGGAAGAGTCGCTTTAGAATTAAGTATATTAAAGCTCATATCTCAATCATCCATTAGTCGATATAACAGGGTGAAATTGTATAACCTTGTGTGTTGCAAGACTGCAAAAATGTTGTATTTGTCTCTCATATACATCAGATTCCATACGGCTGTTCCAAACTTCGAAGTGAGTGGCCTCTTATGCCAGTTGTATGACGAGTAAATTTGACCGGTGGTGGACCCCCCCCCCCAAAGACAAATCACACTCGTTGTATAAACAGTAACCATGTAAGCCAATGGTCCATTTGTGACATGCCAAATTGGCTTTCATCTTTCTTCACGAGCTGAATTTCTTTTCAAAAACTGAAATCGACCAATCAAATGAAACTGCCATGCGACTTACGACTTAATATTTAGCCACAATTGAAGATTTAAAGAAGGAGAGACACAGTTTGCGACCTAGCTCTGGTATAGCCTTGGCTATACTACGTGAGAACAACGCTATGGCTGCAAACCAATCACCAGATCGAGTTGTTGGGAAAGTGCCGTACGGGAAACACTTGTCGAACCAATTGACCATAACCAATAAAATAATTCGAATCTATGTCCTCTTACCTTTCATAAAACACCTTGTTTATGAGTAACTGTCCGTTTTTAGCTTTGGCAAGAGATCTAAACTCGGGCGAGGGGGGTAAAACTGTCCACATCGCCGTTGTGCGTGTAGTGTTTAGTATAGAACAAGGCTACACCAGAGCTATTTGCGACCAAGAAGTTTGACATTAATATGTAAAATCACGCTAATAAAATGTATTATCTGCAAGAGCTCGTGTGTCCTTCGCAACCAAACTCACCTGAAGACGCTATTGAAACTAGTTATGCATATCTTATGTCTTTGCTCTCAGTCAACGGATTTATTACACGAGCCATCCAATAGATTGTATAAAAGCTCGTTTGCTCACCTGTATTTAAAGCGATATTTTAGTTGACTAGTCCGAGCAATCCCCTACCAAACAACACAAGACTGATAGTGCACATCCACTTCATCAAGGTTCCCGGATGTAGTCAGACTGAGTGATTTGCACGTGCAATTTCGTCTCTGTTATTTTGAGTATTTCTGGGGGTTTAAGCTGGTATTATTCCAGATTTTTTGTGCAGTATTTTTCGTGAACGTTTTTGATATCTGTGCGTGGTGAAATTTTGAGTTGATTCGTCAAATTTTCGCTGTTCGCGACGGTTTTTTGTTTGTCTTGGTCAGCCCATTTGGGTTGACCGGAATGATGAAAGCCCAGTGTTCCGCCAAGTACTTTACGTTTATACGCCTTTAAGAGGGTTACACTATTGAACAACTCTTCGTAGAAGAACCTTTATCCAAGTGTGTGCGTGTATGCACAATATAAAAGTTACAACACAACGACTACCTCATATCGTTGTACCGGGATTACCAGGTGATCAGTTTTCGTCGAGGTAGCATTATGAAGAAACAGACATTCTATGCCGTTGTCGTAGGCCGTCAGCCAGGCATCTACACATCGTGGCTAAACTGTGAAGAGAATGTGAAGAGATTTCAAGGGGCTTTACACAAAAGCTTCTCTTCACTGGACGATGCACTTGACTTTATGAACATCAAAGCTGGGTATACATGCAGTAATACTCAGATTTTCAACAGTGATGGTGTCGCACAGTCTGTAAAAACTTGTGGCCATATTTGCACTAAATGCAGTGACTTGAATGACTCGGATAGTACACAACCCGCCCAAAATGTAACATTTTGCTCCAGTGGCACAGCTAGTGACGTGACACAAATTGGTGACCAACCTTACTGACAAAACTGCTCAGGTCCCTAATGAAGTCAGTGAAGCTGTGACAACTACATCAGTTTCAAATGTTCCTGACCTGAAATCCTCTGAAACAAGTTCCTGCTGTATCATGTGCAATGGGGAGGAAGACTCTAACATGATCCAGTGCTCAGTGTGCAAACGGTGGTTACATTACATGTGCACAGATTTACCTGATTATCAGATTTCACTCTTCATTCGCACCTCCCGCAAATTTTCTTGTCAGCTGTGTACTCCAGTTCCTCCAGACCTTGCTGACGCTTTATTGTTACTACGACAACAAGCAGATTCGACCCCACTGAAACTGGACACATCTTGTAACTCGTCGACAAGCGAAACCCTCAATTATTGTACTTGACCCACAGGTACAAAAATTAAAACTTGAAGCTGAAAACATCAAGTTGAAGCAGTCTTTATCTTCAGCTCAGAAAGACATAGGAAATCTGAAGTCTTCCATCGAGGGTCATAAGGAGAATACAGCAGTCCTAGATACAATCACTTCCCTTGACAGCAAAATAGTCACAGCAATCAATGAAGCTCACAGTGTCACATACACTATTGAAACGGATAAATTGAAAAGCACAATTGCTGACCTACAGTTTGAAAATGGACATCTGTTGGACGAAATAAATGGCTTGAAAGCAAATACCTCTGAGCCTCTTTGTGACTTTGCCTCACTGACAAACGACATTTCGGCAATCAAGACGGAGCTCAATACACTCCGGTGCGTCCAGGCTATTCCTGATCAGATTAATAGTATACGGCAGGAACACAGCCATTTACGTGGTGTGATTGCAAACCTGGCATCACTTTCGGCGTCAGCAGCTCAGGTAATAAACTCTATCAAGGGGCAGCTGGATGCCATTCCAGCATCTATCTCTGCCTTGCACTAAGAAAACACTGCTCTGAAGGATGAAGTAGAGAAGTTAAATAAAACACATCCTGTTCCTGTCACAGTTACATGCCAAGTCGATGACTCGGTGTCACAGGAACTTAAGAATGTTAGTTCCCAGATTAGTAACCTCAAAGGCCTGGAAACAATCCCCAGTGAAATTAGCAAAGTGAAAGTCCAACTAAATGTGCTACATAGTGACAACAGTCAAATTAAACGCGAGATAGGGAAAATTTCTTCAAGTCAGAAGTCCGGCCAAACATGTAGCCCATCCTACAGCTGTGTGGTTAAAAATAGATTTGAGTCTCTCAGTCAACCAGAGGAATCTTCTAATCTGCAGTCTGAGAAGATACTTGCACCTAATTCCGTTGACAAACAAGCCGAACAACCACCAACACCGCCTAAGCCTCCGATGTATGGTGCAACGACTGCTCATGGTGGCCGCTCTCCTGCCAGCAGCCAGATGCTGAACAAACGTGTTGATAACCAGCAACGAGAGAAACGTGTGCTTATTGTTGGCAATTCACACATAAAATCCGTTGAGGAGGACAGATTGTCGCGACAATGCTCAGTAACTAAGCACATGGCTTTCACCTTGGACGTAGCTCTCGTCTACTTTGAATCTGAACCACTTGTCTCTTATGACTGTGATTATTCACCTGCTAACGAATGATGTGAAGTTAAACACCCCTGAGGAGTGTGTTAGTAAGGTAGAGAGGCTTACAAAGGTGATCCCCAGGGGGGAACATCAGCCTACACTTATCTCTCTTGGTTTACTCCGCAGTGATGATGCCAATCTCAGTGCCAAGATTCATAAATGTAACATCCTGTTACAACACCACTTCCTTCAAAGTGATCAGGTGGCTTTCATAGATAATTCTAACCTCAGCAATCGGCAGTCTCCAATCAGCAAATACATGACGCCTGATGGGGTACACCTTAACTCAAATGGGACCAGTGTACTGGCGATGAACTTCAAAACAGCCATACACCAAGTGCTTGGTATTTCAACTCATCTGGGTTCTGGCAGATCTCGCCAGGGCCGACCTCGTACCACTCCTGCCAGAAATGACCGCTTCATCAATGAATATCGTACATACCGCTACGACACCTTCCATGGCGATGTGAATGAGACGGAATCACCATCGACCAACAGTAGGCACAGATATGGAGATCGATCTGATGGCCGTCATACTCGCAGCAATTACAATCGCTACGGAAATAACTCCAGGTACTATGGGCGTGGAACTGGCAGTGGAAGAGACCAATCCCCAAGTTGGTACAGAGGATATGGTGATTATGATTACTCTGATCGTGGTTACAGTTAGGGACGGTATCCAACCAGCGTTTGCTGTTGAGACGTTTTAAACGATGGAAAAAAACGCTCAGCTACTACACCCATCGTTTGCACCATCGTTTTTTTGTGTAGCAAACGATCAAAAAAACCATCACCGGAGACGGCCGAAGGTACCGCTGTCGTTCGGAAGAAAACGTCGTCGTTTGGAAGACACTGACAAAAGACGATCGCACGTGTTAAGCTGCGCATAAATACACACTGGGTGAACAGGCCGTGCCTTAGCTCTCAACTGCGCACATGTGTAACAAAATATAGCGCTATCAGCGAATGTGAAAACGGGTTTAACACAGGGGAAATAAGTTACACTTTAATCGCCTTCCGCGTTTGTTTTAAAGGTTTGATTACGAGAAGTCGCTGTTTGTGTGCAAAAAATTTCTATGAAAATGACAACCATCTAGCTGTGATAATGGAAGTGTCACGTACGCAAATAAAACTGAATGGTTTAATAACACCCTCCCCATGTATGCACGGTGTAAAACATTTCTTTGAATAGGCCGGAAAAGGTAATCAACAGATAACTCTGCCGATATCTTACTGATCTGAATTATGTTCAGTTATTATTTAACTTAAAGAAATACCCGTTTCAAAAATATTTAGGTTGATAAATATTTCCTTGTTATTCAGGGCGATACGGAAGTCTACCGTGGAAAAATGGTGTTGATTCGCCTGGAAATTTTCGCGATAATGCCGACACTAGGTTTTGATCACTTTCCTTGAAAACGCATGGATGCAATAGAAATCTAAATAAATATTTTTCATCGCGAGTATTATGGGACCATGAAACTATTATATGATTTTTGTATCTTCAGCGGTTTTCTTGTAATGTTTACCGGAAAACGTGTAACGCGATTTGCGGGGAATTCCACTGAAATTCGCCCACTTCAGAGCGCGTTTTAATACCTCACTGGCAAATCGTGTTACACTTTTCCCAATAAATATAACATGAAAAGAGCTGAAGAGACAGAAATGATATTTATATTTTCATGATCCTATAATACTGGAGATAAAAAATGTATTTAAATATTTTATTTTATGAATGCGTTTTCAAGGAAATTGATAAAAAAAAAATTAATGTCGGTATATCGCCGAAAATTCTCGGCAAATCGACTCTGTTTTACGTTAAATAAACCAAAAAATGGAAAGGTTTCTTATGTATTTGGCCTGTGTACTGTATTTCAGTCCATAGGGAAAATCATGTGTCATCAACACGCGCGTTTAGCTTTAATATTTTAGAAATATCGCAATTTATTCTACGTGTCTGTCTGAAAAAAAAACCCAGCTTGTGTACGGTCAAGGAGCACACGCGTACACGCACGTGGCCTTCCATTTCGACTGCCGTTTATCCCCAGCATAGAAAAGTCGACACAGGACTGCTCCCGCATGGCGGGAAAATAAAGAGCGGTGTAGAACACGTGTCTGTCGAAACGTTCATGGCGATATACCAGATCAGAGAGGAAAACGCTATATTCACGATCCTTCAATTCACAAGTCGCATACATTAAAATTATCCAGAAAGTTTCTAGAGCTATACTTTGGTGGGTGCCATGAAAAAGAATTGTCACGGGAGAATATTTGGTGCCCCTGATATTTGAACATCGCTACTTGAGAGAAAGTGGAGGTGTGAATTTCCATTGAGTCTTCATTCAAGCATTTTTAATGTTTTAGATTGAAGTGAATTTCTCGGCAATGCGCTGAGACAGATGTATTTTTTGACAACCAATCGTTTATTTGAGACTTTATCGAAACAGATCCAAATATTTGATTATCGGTGTTTTATTTATTATGGTCAACTTAACGCACTTTTATTCTACATTGCAGGTTTGTTTGCTCCATGGACATATTGAAACTAGAGGAATGACCGCCTTTTCTCCGGATAATATTATTCGTATATGCACATCGTTATGTTTATATTTTGTTGTAAGATTCTAACCAATAAACATATGATTGTGCAAGAAAGTCCCATATCCCTATCCAGCAGGACTATACGTGGAAGAAACTAATTTCCGGTGAGCATATAGGTAAGAATCCTGCTTGATTAGTAAACAATATTGCCAAGCTGTCAATTTATTGTCTAGCCATAATAATAGTAAAGTGATCAGCTTTTTTGTCTGTTCTGTTGGTCTATACACAGCTTGACTTTCGAGCCACGAAGGACGCAAGAGTTACTTCCGGAGGCGGCATCCACGGGACATCCACAGGCATTTGTTTTATTACTACCATAATTCAAATAAATGGGCGTTCACGGGAAGTATCGCTGAAGGGATTGTTCATTTTAAAGACATTATTAAATAAAAGGCAACAAGTGTCTTTGATTTTATACTTTTTGTTTATTCACAGTTGCACATTTCCGGGACAGTTTCGACTACCAGGTGTTAATTTTTGTTGACAAATTTTTCAATCATACAGACCTAATTCCAAACACTTTCAGATCATATTTTTTCAAAATTATCTGTTGTCCACAGGTACCCAACTAGACAGGCTAAATTAAATTTATATCGCGATTTTTACTACTCTGACTTTTCTTATAGTACTAAAATAAAGGGTCCCAAAATATGGAACAATTTACCCTCTCAGTTAAAATCTCACGTTTCGCTCTCATTATTCAAATCGAGGATATAATCGTATTTATTCCTGGAACATAATTATACATCTATTCTGTTTGCCGTCTGTGGAAGTTGGAAATTAAATTTGTGTTTTCGTCTCACTATGATAGAGTTTACCGCATATTATCATCTTTGTAAATATAATAATTATTTTGGGATAAAACAAACCCCTCGGGGTTTTCATCCCGCCACTATTATATTTTGTTTACTAAACATTATTGTTATGCATGGTGAAATAAAAATCAAATCAAATCAAATGGTAATCTAGACTGACTTTTTTGAAAGCCGCATTCCAAAATGCGCAAAGCCCGTATTCTGCAAAATACATAAGATTCGAATCGCACGTTCATAAAACGATATCATGGTTCCATAATATTTTGTTTATTAACGAATTACACCGTAACCGATTCTAAAATATAGTCAAGCAGCACACGTGTAGCAAAAATCTGGAAAAGAAAACAACATTAATTTGTGTTCCGTTCTCATAATCCGTTTTTCACGGCCTCAAGCGACACGGCCCTTGTTGTTGTTTTTGCGTCTGTAAAGCGGGCCTACTTTCGAGCCGATCGTTTGCCAGGAGACTTTCAATCGTTTGCTAGAAAACGTCTGCACGTTTGTTCGAGGTGTGAAAAGACGACCGGCACCCTTACCGTAGGTTGCCGGAGATTTCCGGCGATCGTCTTTATCTGACCGACGTTTTTTAAAAAACGATCAACTCATACACCCATCGTTTGCATGGACGTTTTTTTTCATCGTTTAAAACGTCTAGCAAACGAACGTTGGATGGATACGGTCCCTTACTACTATGGCGGTTCCCGTGGCAACTGACATTCAGGAGAATACTTTAATAATTGGGAACTGTGTCTTCAGGAGAGTGCTTTAATAACCGAGAATTGCCTAATGTAAATGTGTAATTTACAGTGATTAACCATTGATTGTGTCGGATATTGATGATTGATCAACACTATATCTTGTGGAACCCATATCACAGTAATTCAGTTTTGTAATTTCAATTTGTTCGGCGTTCAGTTTTCTCAAGGATTACGTCTTGTTCATACAGTTATTGTTCTTGGACAGTTCATTCAAGTTTCTAATGCTTTCCTGTTATGTGTTTTGCGCAAACTAGCTTCTCCGTGGACAGTAGAGCACCTTCATTCACAGTTAGTCAGTTAAAAGTAACTTACTGGAATGTTCATGGCCTTATTTCAAAAGAACTTAATAAACTGGAAGATCCATTGTTTATCAAAAGCTTGACATCATATGATATCATAGGTTTAGGAGAAACGCATACTGGACCAGAACATGACCTATCAATACCAGGGTATCATGTTGTGACTCTTAATGGCTCTAAGAGGAAAAAGTCTTCTTTACATAATGGTGGCCTTGCTGTTTACATCAGAGATGAGCTGAGATCGGGAATACGCTTCATTAATCATCAAACCAATGATTATCTGTGGATTGAGCTAAATGCCCAAAAGTTTGGTGTTGATATGAATGTTTATATATGTTTCATGTCATGTACCCCCCGAAAATTCACCTTTTACTACCAAATATGATATCAGTACACTTTGTAAGATTGAAGCAGATATTTCCCGCTTATCTGAATCTGGACCTGTCATATTAATGGGAGACTTAAATGCGCGTACTGGTACCGGTTTAGATTACATATGTGATGATGACTCCAACCATGTACCTTTATCTGATTCTTATGTTGTAGACTGTACACCACCCAAAAGATACAGTTGTGATAAGGTGATTGATAGCCGTGGGAAAAATTTGTTAAATATATGTATTTCATCTGGCCTGAGATTATTGAATGGTTGGATGGTGGGGGACACTTTACCTGCCACCAGCCTGCAGGTAGCAGTGTAGTTGACTACACTATAATATCTGATAGTCTGTTGAAAATTATCTCATATTTTAATGTTCATAACTTTATTGGTCATCTCCCTGACCACTGCCAAATCTCCTTTATGCTGAGGGTTAACTACCACGTAGTCATCCCTCAGTATATTGCAAAACCTTTACCGTCAAGATTTGTATGGTCAGATGATTCTCCTGCAAAATATCAGGAAGCATTATGCTCCAACTCAGTTAAGTCATTGATTAGTAGATTTCTTAGTGCAAACTACCTGTCATCTCAAATAGATGACGCAGTGAGGGACTTTAATTCTATTTTGGAAACTGCTGGGGACATGTCGCTAAAGAAGATAAGATCTAAATTTAAACGTAAAACCAAATCTCCCCGTTTGAAAACGCCAAAGTGGTTTGATTACTCGCTACAGAAACTCAGGCGCAGCACAGAACAGAAAGCTTATCTGCTTTCTATTCACCCTAATGTACCATATATTCGGTCTTCATATTTTAAGTCTTTAAAAGATCTTCGCAAAGCAAGAAAACTGAAACGTAGACAATTTCGATCAAAAAATATTGAGAAATTAGACAATTTGGTATCGGACAATCCCAAAGAATTTTGGAAAATTCTGGAAGAACTTAATGACCGTCAAGGTTCAAATGATGCTGACAACGTCCCTTTGGATGAATGGGTCCAACATTTTCAAACACTTAATAAGTTATCCTCTACAAGTCCAGATTCAAATATTAACAGAGACAGTTTAGCAAACTTTGAGTCACAATTCTGCCCATTAGACTAGAGGATTGAACTTGCTGAAATAGTGGAAGCCATCAAACGGCTAAAGACGAATAAAGCAAGTGGACTGGATGGTATTCTCAACGAGATGCTTATACATGGACAAATCAGTCTTAACTCTTGTTTACGGAAATTGTTTAATCTTGTTTTTTCGAACTCGAGATACCCAAGTAGTTGGAAGAAAGGATACTTGACTCCCATACACAAATCAGGGGATAAGAAATTACCAGGTAACTACAGAGGCCTTACTATTGGTAACTGTGTTGGGAAGCTTTTCAATTCGGTTTTAAATAATCGCTTAGAAGTTTTTCTTGTTAAAAATAACATTATACGACAAGAGCAAATTGGATTTACCAAAGGTAGCAGAACATCTGACCATATCTTTGTCTTAAAAACTTTGGTTGGTGATTATAAACAAGTTAGACATGCTCCACTTTACACCTGCTTTATTGACCTTGATTCGATTCTGTTTGGCATGAAGGTCTTTTTTACAAGTTACAATCAATTGGTATAGGGGGTCATTTTTATAGGATTGTCCAAGATATGTACCTTAACAACAAACTATGTGTACGTACTTCTGCAGCTTTATCTGAGTTATTTGAGTCCACCTTAGGGGTACGTCAAGGGGAGTCTTTAAGCCCTAATCTATTTAAACTATTCATAAATGATTTACCACTCATATTTGATCAGTCTTGTGATCCAGTTAAAGTCTATTAACTGTTTACTGTATGCAGACGATGTTGTACTTTTGGCGCAAAGTAACTCTGGCCTGCAGAGCTCACTTAATAAGCTAATGACATATTGTAGCAAACCTTATGGTTAATATATCTAAGTCAAAATGCATGATATTTAATGGCAATAAGTACTCTTGTTCAGAAATATTTTATCTAGGTGATGTTCAGATTGACTCTGTAAAGACATATACTTATTTGGGCATCACTATCAGCACCTCTGGCTCTTGGGCACCGGCGAAAGAACAGCTTGCAAACAAAGCATCTAAGGCTTTCTTCAAATTGAAGAGATGCTTCTCGGGAAGTCTTCCTAGTGTTACGACATCCTTGCATATTTTTCATCACACAATCAAACCCATTATCCGAGATATGGGGATGTAAATCGCCCTCAAAACTAAACAAAGAAAACTTTTGGAACAATTGGATTAAAAACGATATCATTGAGAAACAACAATTGCGATTCTGCAAATATGTACTTGGGGTAAATACTAGATGTAGTAATTGTGCAGTTTTTGGTGAGTTAGGTAGATACCCAGTGGTGCTGGAAGTGATTTCTATGATGCTGAAATACTGGCATCGACTAGCAAATATGCCAGGACATGCTCTAGTTAAAAGTGCATTTGATATGTCTCTAAATATTGACACCTTGGGAAAAATTTCATGGTTATCAAATGTTAAGGCTATATTTTCCTATCTCAAATTGGAACATTTGTATTATAAGGTGCAACATACGTCCATTAATCGCATACTGTCGGAGATCTTATCACATTTACGGTCATCATTTTATAACTGGTGGTACAAAGTGTTATGGGATGATTGTCGTCCTGATTAGCAATATGGTAACAAACTGCGCACCTATAGATCCTTCAAAACCAAATTTGATATGGAACCGTATCTATCGGTTTTGAACAAAGAATATCGTTCTGATTTATGTAAACTGCGTACTAGCTCTCATCAGCTTCAAGTTGAAAAGGGTAGACACAGCCGACCTAGGATTCCAACGGCAGATAGGCTTTGTCTGGTTTGTCAGTCAATTAAAGTGGAGGATGAATATCATTTTCTGATGGAGTGTGATTCCTACACAACTCTAAGAAGCAAGTTTATGCAGTCTGTATCCAATATTAATAGGAATCTTAGATTCCTTAATTTAAGCGGAAAGTTTATCTGGCTGCTCTCTGGGGAGGACCAGAATATCTTAAAATTACTTGGGAAATATGTCCATGAATGTATGTCCACTAGGGACCAGCTATTACAGGCCAAATAATATGCTCTGCTAATATCTAGAGCTCCTGTCCTCTGTTTTGCTTACATGTACATATGTTGCACTGAGTCATTTCATTCAGTTGTGAATGGGGGAGGGGCACAGTTGCCTGGCCTGTGGGATGTTGGATGGTCGATGTCTACGTGTGGTTGTTTTCAGTAGGTTATGGGAATTGATGGATATATATTTTTTTTTCTAGGTGTGTTTCTCTGTCATCTTTGGTTCGATTGGGGTCATTCTCTATGATGTCGAGCCGGGTTACTGCAGTTTTTGATTGTCTGACGTGCCCAGCCCTCTGTGACATAGACTCTTTTATTCCATGTCATGGAGGGCAGGGTATGGTTGATAGTTGGGGACTGTGGTGGCTCGGCTTGACATTGTGGGGGGTGACTTTAGTTGAGCCGGGGATGGGGGAGAGATACACTTGGAGGGAATGTTTAAGAAAAGGAAAGATCGATTTGTTTGTTTTGTATATTTATTGATTTTCATGACTTGCTGGAAATAATTATGCATGGACATCGGCCGTCCGATATCCTACAGGCCGGGCTGCTGATTTGGTTTCAATACGGTGAATCATCCTAATCATTACTGTACTGTAATTGTTCTGCTCAATCTGTTGGGCGCTGTGATTAGCTAAATAAAGAAGTCTGAAGTAATACGATCATACGGGGCTTTTGGT
>JAVTVY010007085.1:0-40916 GCA_036873755.1 Hanleya hanleyi
AGGTGAGCCCCTAATGATCCTATGATGTCGTATGAGGTCTTCTTTTGAAGCTCTCGTGGAGGAGCATCCGACTGGACTAATGGTTCGTCCGTTTTCAATAGTCTGCGCATGCGCAGTCTGGCCGTAGTATAGAAAGCAGGCATTTTGGGGGGTATGTGGGTGTGTGTTTGGGGTAGAGATGGAACGCTATGGGTCCGAATGGGTCGTGGAAGGTGTCAAAGTGAAGCTTGTGTAGGTTAGAGTCAGAATGGTGTGTTTTTAAGTGCAAGTCGCGTCAATCTGCGCATGCGCAGTTGGTTGTAGTAAGTAAAGTGGCCATTTTGGGGCAGTACAGGAAGGTATTTGGGGTCGAGATGGACCATCCTTGGTCCGAATGCGTCCTGGAAGGTGTCATCTTGTAGCTCTCGGGGTGTAGACCCCGATTTGAGGGTTGCCCACGTCACCTGTGACGTCATCGGTACGAGTAGTAGCGAAAGTGGGCATTTTAGGCCACTGAAGGATGATATTTGGGGTAGAGAGGGACCATCCTTGGTCCGAATGCGTCGTGGGAGGTGTCATCTTGTAGCTCTCGGGGTGTAGGGCCCGATTTGAGGGCTGCCCACGTCACCTGTGACGTCATCGGTGACCTCATCAGTACGAGTAGTAGCGAAAGTGGGCATTTTAGGGCACTGAAGGATGATATTTGGGGTAGAGAGGGACCATCCTTGGTCCGATTGTGTTGTGGGAGATGTCATTTTGTAGCTCTCGGGGTGTAGACCCCGATTTGAGGGATGTTCGCGTCATCTGTGACGTCATCGGTGACGTCATCAGTACGAGTAGTAGCGAAAGTGGGTATTTTGGGCCGGTGTATGAAGGTATTGGTGTAGAGATGGACCGAATGCGTCGTGGGAGGTGTCATCTTGTAGCCCTCGGAGTGTACATCCCGACTTGAGAGATGGCCATGTCATCTGTGACGTCATCGGTGACGTCATCAGTACGAGTAGTAGCGAAAGTGAGCATTTTGGGGCAATGAAGGAAGGTATTTGGTGTAGAGATGGACCACCATTGGTCCGAATGCGTCGTGGGAGGTGCCATTTTGTAGCCCTCGGGGTGTACATACCCATTTGAGGGATGCCCACAGCATCTGTGACGTCATTGGTGACGTCATCAGTAAGAGTAGTAGCGAAAGTGGGCATTTTGTGGAAGTGAATAAAGGTATTTGGTGTAGAGAGGGACCATCCTTGGTCCCAATGCGTCGTGTGGGGTGTCATCTTGTAGTTCCCGTGGTGGAGATCACGATTTGAGGGATGTTTACGTCATCTATGACGTCATTGGTGACGTCATCAGTACGAGTAGTAGCGAAAGTGGGTATTTTGGGGGCAGTGAAGGATGGATTAGTAGTATAAAAGCGCATTTCGAGCCCTATTGACCTTGCGGCGCAATGCACAATGAGTGTATGCGCGTATGTGTGTGTGCGTGCGTGTGTGTGTGTGTCGCCGTATGCAGGCGCACGATCCTGTGGTGCAACCTGTACCCTATAGCGCGTAGGGCATAGGGTACGCCACCAAGCACAGAATACATGTACTCTGTGCATGCCCATGTATTCTGTGCATATCCATGCACACAAACACTGGTCAAAACGGGCTATACCATCAAGCACTGGTCTAACAGGTCTATACCAGCAAACACTGGTCAGACAGGGCTATACCACCAAACACTTATACCATCAAACACTGGTCAAACAGGGCTATACCACCAAATTCTGGTCAAACAGGACTATGCCATCAAACACTGGTCAAACAGCACTTATACCACCAAATACGGATCAAACCGGGCTATACCACCAAACACTGGTCAAACAGGACTATACCACCAAACACTGGTCAAAGAGGGCTATACCACCAAACTCTGGTCAAACAGGATTATACCACCAAACACTGGTCAAACAGGACTTATCCCACCAAACACTGATCAAACAGGGCTATACCACCAAACACTGGTCAAACAGGGCTATACCACCAAACACTGGTCAAACAGGGCTATACCACCAAACGCTGGTCAAACAGATATATACCACCAAACACTGGTCAAACAGGGCTATACCACCAATCACTGGTCAAACAGGGCTATACCACCAAACACTGGTCAAAGAGGGTTATACCACCAAACAATGGTCAAATAGGACTTATACTACCAAACACTGGGCAAACAGGGCTATACCACCAAACACTGGTCAAACAGGGCTATACCATCAAACACTGGTCAAACAGGGCCATACCACCAAACACTGGTCAAACAGGGCTATACCACCAAACACTGGTCAAACAGGGCTATACCACCAAACACTGGGAAAACAGGCCTATACCACCAACCACTGGTCAAACGGGGCCATACCAACACACACTGGTCAAACAGGGCCATACTACCAAACACTGGTCAAACAGGGCTATACCACCAAACACTGGTCAAACAGGGCCACACTACCAAACAATGGTCAAACAGGACCATACCACCAAACACTGGTCAAACAGGGCTATACCACCAAACACTGGTCAAACAGGGCTATACCACCAAACACTTATACCATCAAACACTGGTCAAACAGGGCTATACCACCAAATTCTGGTCAAACAGGACTATGCCATCAAACACTGGTCAAACAGCACTTATACCACCAAATACGGATCAAACAGGGCTATACCACCAAACACTGGTCAAACAGGACTATACCACCAAACACTGGTCAAAGAGGGCTATACCACCAAACTCTGGTCAAACAGGATTATACCACCAAACACTGGTCAAACAGGACTTATCCCACCAAACACTGATCAAACAGGGCTATACCACCAAACACTGGTCAAACAGGGCTATACCACCAAACACTGGTCAAACAGGGCTATACCACCAAACGCTGGTCAAACAGATATATACCACCAAACACTGGTCAAACAGGGCTATACCACCAATCACTGGTCAAACAGGGCTATACCACCAAACACTGGTCAAAGAGGGCTATACCACCAAACAATGGTCAAATAGGACTTATACTACCAAACACTGGGCAAACAGGGCTATACCACCAAACACTGGTCAAACAGGGCTATACCATCAAACACTGGTCAAACAGGGCTATACCACCAAACACTGGTAAAACAGGGCTATACCACCAAACACTGGTCAAACAGGGCTATACCACCAAACACTGGTCAAACAGGCCTATACCACCAACCACTGGTCAAACAGGGCCATACCAACAAACACTGGTCAAACAGGGCCATACTACCAAACACTGGTCAAACAGGGCTATACCACCAAACACTGGTCAAACAGGGCCGCACTACCAAACAATGGTCAAACAGGACCATACCACCAAACACTGGTCAAACAGGGCTATACCACCAAACACTGGTCAAACAGGGCTATACCACCAAACACTTATACCATCAAACACTGGTCAAACAGGGCTATACCACCAAATTCTGGTCAAACAGGACTATGCCATCAAACACTGGTCAAACAGCACTTATACCACCAAATACGGATCAAACAGGGCTATACCACCAATCACTTGTCAAACAGGACTATACCACCAAACACTGGTCAAAGAGGGCTATACCACCAAAATCTGGTCAAACAGGATTATACCACCAAACACTGGTCAAACAGGACTTATCCCACCAAACACTGATCAAACAGGGCTATACCACCAAACACTGGTCAAACAGGGCTATACCACCAAACACTGGTCAAACAGGGTTATACCACCAAACGCTGGTCAAACAGATATATACCACCAAACACTGGTCAAACAGGGCTATACCACCAATCACTGGTCAAACAGGGCTATACCACCAAACACTGGTCAAAGAGGGCTATACCACCAAACAATGGTCAAATAGGACTTATACTACCAAACACTGGGCAAACAGGGCTATACCACCAAACACTGGTCAAACAGGGCTATACCATCAAACACTGGTCAAACAGGGCTATACCACCAAACACTGGTAAAACAGGGCTATACCACCAAACACTGGTCAAACAGGGCTATACCACCAAACACTGGTCAAACAGGCCTATACCACCAACCACTGGTCAAACAGGGCCATACCAACAAACACTGGTCAAACAGGGCCATACTACCAAACACTGGTCAAACAGGGCTATACCACCAAACACTGATCAAACAGGACTATACCACCAAACACTGGTCAAACAGGACCATACCACCAAACACTGGTCAAACAGCGCTATACCACCAAACACTGGTCAAACAGGACTATACCACCAAACACTGGTCAAACAGGGCTATACCACCAAACACTGGTCAAACAGAATCATACCACCAAACGCTGGTCAAACAGGCCTATACCACCAACCACTGGTCAAACAGGGCCATACCACCAGGGTACCAGGAACTGACCTTTGACCCCTGCGCGCGCTAGCAATACCGGATAAAAATTGCGCGTAGGGGTCAAAGGTCAGTTCCTGGTACCCTGGTGTACCCTATGCTCTACGGGCTATAGGGTACAGGGTGCACCAGGTATGTGTTTGTGTGCGCCTGCGTACGATGACGTCACTTCCGAGCCGCGCAGGGGTCAAAGGTTACTTCCGGACTATAGGAACACTATCTTTCTTCCTCTCATCTGTCTGTATCATGGCACACGGCGACACACACACCTACACATAGACGTATACACACACACATGCTGCATACACACACGCACACCCACACACACACGCATACACACATGCATACACACACTCACACGCACACACACGCATACACAGACGCATATACACACGCACGCATACACACACGCATACACACACGCGTACACACACTCGCAAACACACACACATACACACCAAGACACACATACACATGCATACACACACGCATACACAGGCATACACACACGCACACACACATTGACCAGTGTTTGGCGGTATATCCCTGCTTGACCAGTGGTTGGTAGTATAGCCTGTCTGACCTGTGTTTGGTGTTATAGCCCGGTCTGACCAGTGTTTGGAGGTATAACTCTGTTTGACCATTGTTTGATGGTATAGCCCTGTTTGACCAGTGTTTGGTGGCCTATCCCTGTTTGACCAATGTTTGGTGGGACCAGTGTTTGGTGGTATGGCCCTGTTTGACCAGTGTTTGTTGGTATAGCCCTGTTTGACCAATGTTTGGTGGTATAGCCCTGTGTGAACAGTGTTTGTTGGTATAGCCTTGTTTGATGAGTGTTTGGTGAGACCAGTGTTTGGTGGTATGGCCCTGTTTGACCAGTGTTCGGTGGTTTATCCCTGTTTGACCAGTGCTTGGTGGTAAGGCCCTGTTTGACCAGTGTTTGATGGTATAGCCCTATTTGACCAGTGTTTGGTGGTATGACCCTGTTTGACCAGTGTTTGGTGGTATAGCCCTGTTTGACCAGCGTTTGGTGGTATGGCCCTGTTTGACCAGTGTTTGGTGGTAAAGCCCTGTTTGACCAGCGATTTGTGGTATACGCCGGTTTGACCAGTGTTTGATGGTATATCAATGTTTGACCAGTATTTGGTGGTATCGCCCTGTTTGACCAGTGTTTCGTGGTACAGCTTTGTTTGACCATCGTTTGGTGGTATGGCCCTGTTTGCCCAGTGGTTGGTGGTATAGGCCTGTTTGACCAGCGTTTGGTGGTATGGTTCTGTTTGACCAGTGGTTGGTGGTATAGCCCTGTTTGACCAGTGTTTGGTGGTATAGTCCTGTTTGACCAGTGTTTGGTGGTATAGCGCTGTTTGACCAGTGTTTGGTGGTATGGTCCTGTTTGACCAGTGTTTGGTGGTATAGCTGTTTATTCCGAATGTTTGGTATGGTGTTTGACCGGTGTTTTTGTCGCCTATTTGACAGTGTTTTGGCTGGTATGGCATTGTTTGACGCCGGTACTGACGAGTGTATGGCTCTGTTTGAACAGTGGTTGGTGGTATAGGCCTGTTTGACCAGTGTTTGGTGGTAGAGCTTTGTTTGACCAGCGTTTGGTGGTATAGCCCTGTTTGACCAGTGTTTGGTGGTATAGTCCTGTTTGACCAGTGTTTGGTGGTATAGCCCTGTTTGACCAGTGTTTGGTGGTATGGTCCTGTTTGACCATTGTTTGGTAGTATGGCCCTGTTTGACCAGTGTTTGGTGGTATAGCCCTGTTTGACCAGTGTTTGGTATGGCCTATTTGGCTGGTGAGCAAGTAGGCCGGACTGACTTCAGTGTTTGGTGACACTCAACCCACGACCAGTGTTTGGTGGTATAGCCCTGTTTGACCAGTGTTTGGTGGTATAGCCCTGTTTGACCAGTGTTTGATGGTATAGGCCTGTTTGACCAGCGTTTGGTGGTATGGTTCTGTTTGACCAGTGTTTGGTGGTATAGCCTTGTTTGACCAGTGTTCGGTGGTATAGTCCTGTTTGACCTGTGTTTTGTGGTATAGCGCTGTTTGACCAGTGTTTGGTGGTATGGTTCTGTTTGACCAGTCTTTGGTGGTATAGCCCTGTTTGACCAGTGTTTGGTGGTATAGTCCTGTTTGACCAGTGTTTGGTGGTATAGCCCTATTTGACCAGTGTTTGGTAGTATGGCATTGTTTGACCAGTATTTGTTGGTATGGCCCTGTTTGAACAGTGGTTTGTGGTATAGGCCTGTTTGACCAGTGTTTGGTGGTAGAGCTTTGTTTAACCGGCGTTTGGTGGTATAGCCTATGTTTGACCAGTGTTTGGTGGTATAGTCCTGTTTGACCAGTGTTTGGTGGTATAGCCCTGTTTGACCAGTGTTTGGTGGTATGGCCCTGTTTGACCATCGTTTGGTAGTATGGCCCTGTTTGACCAGTGTTTGGTGGTATAGCCCTGTTTGACCAGTGTTTGGTAGTATAGCCCTGTTTGACCAGTGTTTGTTGGTATGGCCCTGTTTGACCAGTGGTTGGTGGTATAGGCCAGTTTGACCAGTGTTTGGTGGTATAACCCTGTTTGACCAGTGTTTGGTGGTATAGCCCTGTTTGACCAGTGTTTGGTGGTATAGCCCTGTTTGACCAGTGTTTGATGGTATAGGCCTGTTTGACCAGCGTTTGGTGGTATGGTTCTGTTTGACCAGTGTTTGGTGGTATAGCCTTGTTTGACCAGTGTTCGGTGGTATAGTCCTGTTTGACCTGTGTTTTGTGGTATAGCGCTGTTTGACCAGTTTTTGGTGGTATGGTCCTGTTTGACCAGTGTTTGGTGGTATAGCCTTGTTTGACCAGTGTTTGGTGGTATAGTCTTGTTTGACCAGTGTTTGGTGGTATAGCCCTATTTGACCAGTGCTTGGTAGTATGGCCTTGTTTGACCAGTATTTGTTGGTATGGCTCTGTTTGAACAGTGGTTGGTGGTATAGGCCTGTTTGACCAGTGTTTGGTGGTAGAGCTTTGTTTGACCAGCGTTTGGTGGTATAGCCCTGTTTGACCAGTGTTTGGTGGTATAGTCCTGTTTGACCAGTGTTTGGTGGTATAGCCCTGTTTGACCAGTGTTTGGTGGTATGGTCCTGTTTGACCATTGTTTGGTAGTATGGCCCTGTTTGACCAGTGTTTGGTGGTATAGCCCTGTTTGACCAGTGTTTGGTAGTATGGCCCTGTTTGACCAGTGTTTGTTGGTATGGCCCTGTTTGACCAGTGGTTGGTGGTATAGGCCAGTTTGACCAGTGTTTGGTGGTATAGCCCTCTTTGACCAGTGTTTGGTGGTATAGCCCTGTTTGACCAGTGTTTGGTGGTATAGCCCTGTTTGACCAGTGTTTGATGGTATAGCCCTGTTTGACCAGTGTTTGGTGGTATAGCCCTGTTTGCCCAGTGTTTGGTAGTATAAGTCCTGTTTGACCAGTGTTTGGTGGTATATCCTTCTTTGACCAGTGTTTGGTGGTATAGCCCTGTTTGACCAGTGATTGGTGGTATAGCTCTGTTTGACCAGTGTTTGTTGGTATAGCCCTGTTTGACCAGTGTTTGGTGGTATAGCCCTGTTTGATCAGTGTTTGGTGGGATAAGTCCTGTTTGACCAGTGTTTGGTGGTATAGTCCTGTTTGACCAGAGTTTGGTGGTATAGTCCTCTTTGACCAGTGTTTGGTGGTATAGTCCTGTTTGACCTGTGTTTGGTGGTATAGCCCTGTTTGATCAGTATTTGGTGGTATAAGTCCTGTTTGACCAGTGTTTGGTGGTATAGTCCTGTTTGACCAGTGTTTGGTGGTATGACCCTGTTTGACCAGTGTTTGGTGGTATAGCCCTATTTGACCAGTGTTTGGTGGTATGACCCTGTTTGACCAGTGTTTGGTGGTATAGCCCTGTTTGACCAGCGTTTGGTGGTATGGCCCTGTTTGACCAGTGTTTGGTGGTAAAGCCCTATTTGAACAGCGATTTGTGGTATACGCCGGTTTGACCAGTGTTTGGTGGTATATCAATGTTTGACCAGTATTTGGTGGTATCGCCCTGTTTGACCAGTGTTTCGTGGTACAGCTTTGTTTGACCATCGTTTGGTGGTATGGCCCTGTTTGCCCAGTGGTTGGTGGTATAGGCCTGTTTGACCAGCGTTTGGTGGTATGGTTCTGTTTGACCAGTGGTTGGTGGTATAGCCCTGTTTGACCAGTGTTTGGTGGTATAGTCCTGTTTGACTAGTGTTTGGTGGTATAGCGCTGTTTGACCAGTGTTTGGTGGTATGGTTCTGTTTGACCAGTCTTTGGTGGTATAGCCCTGTTTGACCAGTGTTTGGTGGTATAGTCCTGTTTGACCAGTGTTTGGTGGTATAGCCCTATTTGACCAGTGTTTGGTAGTATGGCATTGTTTGACCAGTATTTGTTGGTATGGCCCTGTTTGAACAGTGGTTTGTGGTATAGGCCTGTTTGACCAGTGTTTGGTGGTAGAGCTTTGTTTAACCGGCGTTTGGTGGTATAGCCTATGTTTGACCAGTGTTTGGTGGTATAGTCCTGTTTGACCAGTGTTTGGTGGTATAGCCCTGTTTGACCAGTGTTTGGTGGTATGGCCCTGTTTGACCATCGTTTGGTAGTATGGCCCTGTTTGACCAGTGTTTGGTGGTATAGCCCTGTTTGACCAGTGTTTGGTAGTATAGCCCTGTTTGACCAGTGTTTGTTGGTATGGCCCTGTTTGACCAGTGGTTGGTGGTATAGGCCAGTTTGACCAGTGTTTGGTGGTATAACCCTGTTTGACCAGTGTTTGGTGGTATAGCCCTGTTTGACCAGTGTTTGGTGGTATAGCCCTGTTTGACCAGTGTTTGATGGTATAGGCCTGTTTGACCAGCGTTTGGTGGTATGGTTCTGTTTGACCAGTGTTTGGTGGTATAGCCTTGTTTGACCAGTGTTCGGTGGTATAGTCCTGTTTGACCTGTGTTTGGTGGTATAGCGCTGTTTGACCAGTTTTTGGTGGTATGGTCCTGTTTGACCAGTGTTTGGTGGTATAGCCTTGTTTGACCAGTGTTTGGTGGTATAGTCCTGTTTGACCAGTGTTTGGTGGTATAGCCCTATTTGACCAGTGCTTGGTAGTATGGCCTTGTTTGACCAGTATTTGTTGGTATGGCTCTGTTTGAACAGTGGTTGGTGGTATAGGCCTGTTTGACCAGTGTTTGGTGGTAGAGCTTTGTTTGACCAGCGTTTGGTGGTATAGCCCTGTTTGACCAGTGTTTGGTGGTATAGTCCTGTTTGACCAGTGTTTGGTGGTATAGCCCTGTTTGACCAGTGTTTGGTGGTATGGTCCTGTTTGACCATTGTTTGGTAGTATGGCCCTGTTTGACCAGTGTTTGGTGGTATAGCCCTGTTTGACCAGTGTTTGGTAGTATGGCCCTGTTTGACCAGTGTTTGTTGGTATGGCCCTGTTTGACCAGTGGTTGGTGGTATAGGCCAGTTTGACCAGTGTTTGGTGGTATAGCCCTCTTTGACCAGTGTTTGGTGGTATAGCCCTGTTTGACCAGTGTTTGGTGGTATAGCCCTGTTTGACCAGTGTTTGATGGTATAGCCCTGTTTGACCAGTGTTTGGTGGTATAGCCCTGTTTGCCCAGTGTTTGGTAGTATAAGTCCTGTTTGACCAGTGTTTGGTGGTATATCCTTCTTTGACCAGTGTTTGGTGGTATAGCCCTGTTTGACCAGTGATTGGTGGTATAGCTCTGTTTGACCAGTGTTTGTTGGTATATCTCTGTTTGACCAGCATTTGGTGGTATAGCCCTGTTTGACCAGTGTTTGGTGGTATAGCCCTGTTTGACCAGTGTTTGGTGGTATAGCCCTGTTTGATCAGTGTTTGGTGGGATAAGTCCTGTTTGACCAGTGTTTGGTGGTATAGTCCTGTTTGACCAGAGTTTGGTGGTATAGTCCTCTTTGACCAGTGTTTGGTGGTATAGTCCTGTTTGACCAGTGTTTGGTGGTATAGCCCTGTTTGATCAGTATTTGGTGGTATAAGTCCTGTTTGACCAGTGTTTGGTGGTATAGTCCTGTTTGAACAAAGTTTGGTGGTATAGCCCTCTTTGGCCAGTGTTTGGTGGTATAGCCCTGTTTGACCAGTGTTTGATGGTATAAGTGTTTGATGGTATAGCCCTGTTTGACCAGTGTTTGCTGGTATAGACCTGTTAGACCAGTGCTTGATGGTATAGCCCTTTTTGACCAGTGTTTGTGTGCATGGATATGCACAGAATACATGGACATGCGCAGAGTACATTTATTCTGTGCTTGGTGGCGTACCCTATGCCCTACGCGCTATAGGGTACAGGTTGCACCACAGGATCGTGCGCCTGCATACGGCGACACACACATACACACAGACGCATACACACACATGCATACACACACACGCATACACACACCACGGCACGCAAACACACACACACACGCACACCAACACATACAGACGCACACACACACACACACACGCATAAACACACACGCACATGCACGCACACACACACATACACACGGGTACACACACACCTATGCCCACATACGTTCCTTATTAGGTATGTCGATATAATTGTGCAACATTGTAGCGATCGTGGTGCAACATTGTAGCGATCGGCAACAATGTTTGCAACACTGTTTTTGTTGTTGACGAACGCTCTTGTCGTAACAATGTTGCATAGTAACCTCGTCAATCAAAAACTTTTAATCAAAAACTGTTTTAGAAACATCGTTTCTTATAGAAGAAACTTCTTTAAAAACATCGTTTCTTTTAGACAATTTGCAAATTTAAAATGACATTCTTAGTTGGAGTTCGATTATTTCAAAAGGTCTCCAAAAAGTACTTGATAGGGAATAGATTGCACGTTAAAGTACTTGATAAGGATACATTCGTGTACGCACGCCCGCACACACACATACGCGCATACACTCATTGTGCATTGCGCCGCAAGGTCAATAGGGCTCGAAATGCGCTTTTATACTACTAATCCATCCTTCACTGCCCCCAAAATACCCACTTTCGCTACTACTCGTACTGATGACGTCACCAATGACGTCATAGATGACGTAAACATCCCTCAAATCGTGATCTCCACCACGGGAACTACAAGATGACACCCCACACGACGCAATGGGACCAAGGATGGTCCCTCTCTACACCAAATACCTTTCTTCACTACCACAAAATGCCCACTTTCGCTCCTACTCTTACTGATTACGTCACCGATGACGTCATAGATGCTGTGGGCATCCCTCAAATGGGTATGTACACCCCGAGGGCTACAAAATGGCACCTCCCACGACGCATTCGGACCAATGGTGGTCCATCTCTACACCAAATACCTTCCTTCATTGCCCCAAAATGCTCACTTTCGCTACTACTCGTACTGATGACGTCACCGATGACGTCACAGATGACATGGCCATCCCTCAAATCGGGATGTAAACTCAGAGGGCTACAAGATGACACCTCCCACGACGCATTCGGTCCATCTCTACACCAAATACCTTCCTGTACCGGCCCAAAATACCCACTTTCGCTACTACTCGTACTGATGACGTCACCGATGACGTCACAGATGACGCGAACATCCCTCAAATCGGGGTCTGCACCCCGAGAGCTACAAAATGACACCTCCCACAACACAATCGGGCCAAGGATGGTCCCTCTCTACCCCAAATATCATCCTTCAGTGCCCTAAAATGCCCACTTTCGCTACTACTCGTACTGATGACGTCACAGGTGACGTGGGCATCCCTCAAATCGGGGCCTACACCCCGAGAGCTACAAGGTGACACCTCCCACGACGCATTCGGACCAAGGATGGTCCCTCTCTACCCCAAATATCATCCTTCAGTGCCCTAAAATGCCCACTTTCGCTACTACTCGTACCGATGACGTCACCGATGACGTCACAGGTGACGTGGGCAACCCTCAAATCGGGATCTACACCCCGAGAGCTACAAGATGAAACCTTCCAGGACGCATTCGAACCAAGGATGGTCCATCTCGACCCCAAATACCTTCCTGTACTGCCCCAAAATGGCCACTTTACTTACTACAACCAACTGCGCATGCGCAGATTGACGCGACTTGCACTTTAAAACACACCATTCTGACTCTAACCTACACAAGCTTCACTTTGACACCTTCCACGACCCATTCGGACCCATAGCGGTCCATCTCTACCCCAAACACACACCCACATACCCCCCAAAATGCCTGCTTTCTATACTACGGCCAGACTGCGCATGCGCAGACTATTGAAAACGGACGAACCATTAGTCCAGTCGGATGCTCCTCCACGAGAGCTTCAAAATAAGACCTCATACGACATCATTGGATCATTAGGGGCTCACCTAGACCCCAAAACGTCCACCCCGTATGGGCCTATACCCCATAGCCATGCAGTATAGGCCTATGGGCCTACCCAGGCCTCGGTGAGCTTTTCCAAAAATTTCACCGTTTCGCTCCGGGACCCTTCCCATCGTGTTCTAAATGACGAGACGTGAAAAACAAATCCAAACAGCCCATATCACAATGAACGTGTGTGAATTTCCAAGGTTGAACCTATACCCCCATATAGCCAGTATGGGACTATATGGGCTATATGGTACTTTTCCAAAAATTTCACCGTTGCGCTCCGAGACCCTTCCCATCGTGTTCTAAATGACTAGACGTGAGAAACAAATCCAAGCAACCCATATCAAAATGAACGTGTATAGGCCTATATACAGGCCTACCGGTACTTTTCCCAAAAATTTCACCGATTCGCTCCGGGACCCTTCCCATTGTCATTTTCTTGGCGAGACGAGAAAAACGAGACCCCACAAGCCATAGTAAAGCCCACAAAAAAATTTGACCACCCCTCCCCCCATACAGGCATTTTTCCTTATATTGTATAATACAGACCCCTATTGTAGGGGTAAAGTCCGAGTTCCGCATTTTATAGTTTCGGAAAACAATCCTAATTTTACATGCACCCACCCCATTGACTGGATAGGCAGGCCCCAATAAGCCCGGGGACCGATATTAGCCCTTTTGGCTAGAGTTGATAGGTGTTTTCCCCTATTTTAGGGGTAAAGTCCGTATTCCGCTTTTTATAGGTTCGGGAAAAAATCCTAATTTTACATGCACCCACCCCATTGACTTGATAGGCAGGTCCCAATAAGCCCGGGGACCGATATTAGCCCTTTTGGCTAGGGTTGATAGGTGTTTCCCCCTATTTTAGGGGTAAAGTCCGTATTCCGTTTTTGATAGTTTCGGGAAAAAATCCTAATTTTACATACATCCACCCCATTGACTTGATAGGCAGGTCCCAATAAGCGCGGGGACCGATATTAGCCCTTTTGGCTAGGGTTGATAGGTGTTTTCCCCTATTTTAGGGATAAAGTCCGTGTTCCGCTTTTTATAGTTTCGGGAAAAAATCCTAATTTTCCATGCACCCACCCATGACTGGATGCCCCTTCACGAATGCTTCACTTTGATACCTCACTCGACCCAATCGGACCATGCAGCATATTTGAAGTCTGGGGACTACTTTTTCTCCGCGGAAGCTTTTTCCCGCGACCGCATCACCACCAGACCGCATCACCGCGGAAGAATACATGCCCAGGGGCCCTTTGCCGGAACTATAGTGACCCGGAGTTACCTCCCCCTAGATTGGACTCTTCTGTGCTGGAGGTAGTTTTCCGGCCCAACGATCACATGATCGTCACGTGATCAAGTTCCAGCTCAAATTTTACCCGGAGAACAATTAATGAGGTCAATAAGGCTTTAAATCCTTGCTACCTACTACTGTCCTCCATCTTGGCAACGAAAATGTCTTTTTTTTCATTCTCTGAGCAGGGCTATTCTGTCCATATGACTGCGCGAAGATCGAGTTAACTGACGAGAATACCACAAGTGGTCCGCAGATTAAACCATGCCTGTATTAATTGGAGCTAATATAACCACATCACTTTGTAAATTGATGTGTTTATAGGGAATAATCCATTTTATGTCGGAGATAGAGCGTTTCTGAAGGAAAATGACGTTGAGGAGACTTTTCCTTGGAGCGAGTTGCAAACAGTAAACGAATGATAAGTTATCAACAAAATGTTCACATTGTTACCACAAGAATAGCCAACGTTAAAAAAAAAAGAAAAAAAAAAAAAAATGTTCAAAAACGAAATTAAGAGGTCGTAAATATCTGTAGCCTTGTGAAATGAAATATTCTTGTACTGATCACACTTGATAACGACTTTAAAGACGCTTTCCCTTGAGGGAAGAGATTCTGGGTCAAACAAATCAGACTGATTCCGGTGATGGGAGACTTCGGTAAACAAGTCGGCGATGTGTGCATTGCCCTTGGCTGCACCCATCAGATCATCCAGTACTACCACTTTGGTCTGCACGGGGTTGAAGTAAAACGCGTGATCGATATCGTGAGGAATGCCTGAGACGAAGCGTACAGTCTTTACTCGCATAGTTTCGTAGGCGAGCTCCAACTGACTGTACTGGAATAGCTGATGGACCCTGCCGCTAAGAATGTGATCACTAGGGACGTCTGTCATGACCCCGTCGGGTCGCTGACCGTCATCGTATAGTGATCATCTATTCCACATGGTAGATCCATAGCGGGTAGATTCGGCGTTGTTCCCTGGCTGTGTTTACAGTGAAGTTGTCTGAGCTTACTATCGATACGGGAGAATGTTCGCTTTCAGTCCGTACACGTACTCGACATCTTGATTACTCGGAGATTAGAGTAATTAGAGTTTAGAGTATGGACTGATGATGGACACGTGCTAACTCCCACTATATGTACAGATCACAATTCCATCATCACCACCACCACCACAACTACAACCAGGGTCAATTTGGTCCAAGGGGAGCGAGGGAAGCGGGGCTTCTGCTTTGTTTACTTCTTGTCCCTGGGTCTCTGTTTTATCCTTTCTTTATGTTCTGCGGCCGAATCGGTCAGGGCGCGAGCCCAGGTCAACTGGAAGGCTGGTCGTTCGTCCTTTGCAAACAGCTGGTCTACGACAGGCACCACTTTCTCGAAGGCCGTCCGAAGATTGGGATGTTGAGAGAAGTCGGCGTGGGGTCAATGTAACGCCCCAAGCGTACGAAGAACGGTCCACAGTGTACATAGATGGCATCATCGATGTGGATGACGTGGAGTTCACCACTCACCGCCCGCTTAATTTTGGTCCATCCGTCGCGGTGTAGAGTAACACTATTCTGTGTGGTTATAAGATCATGAGTCACAGCTCACTCGGTCTACCACGACGGTGACTTTTTTCCTCACAGACGTCTATCCAACATCGGATCTAAGCGAAATAACGGCACATGGGACTCCAGAAATGGTCGAGCAGTGAATTGCGTACACCGTCACTTGCCCTCATATTTATAGGGTCCTCCGTTCACCACAGAGAAACACTTGCAACATCTTTCTCGAATGACGGCTTCTGATTGGATAAGAGCAGCGGACAATGCGTCCAATATACCGACACGAACAAACGTGTATTGAAACACACCATAGTGGCTCCCGCCACATTGAGTATGTTGTGATTGAGGGGATAATGAAATGTGTGATGCCGTACGCAATATGCTTGCTGCTGTTGTATTCTTTCTCTTTCTCCCGTCTGATTTTGTCCATGTATAGAATGGGTATGTGCGAATGTGTGTTGTATAGGGTCTGCGCGAAGACGGGCGTTGGGTGCGTTGAAGCGGTCGCTGGGCGTTGCGATCGTGAGCATAATAATTAACCCTCAAATTGTTCCGAACCCGTTCAAATAGCTCAAAATCGGTTTCTCTATGTATGGGTTCTATTCCTAGGACAACAGCAGTCGACAAAAGTTGTCTCCCTTGATGTTCCTTCGGAAGCTTCTATATGACCCCAAGTATGCCGAAAATAATACGTATATCACCTGCCCTACGATGGCCATGTACTCAACAATATGGTACACTCCAAGGTAAAAATTCTCACTCCTATGGGTTAGTATATTGAGATGTAGATGACCGCTTAGTCTCACGTGCGCACCGAATCCGACCGTATTTGCGCTTGCTCTACTACTCATTGGATCACAAATGACGTCACTTCCAGTTCATACCTCCCCATTCGTAGTCTACATCACGGGAGCTTCATGATGACACCCTACAAGTCATATGTGGATCCAGGATAGTCCGTCAATCGCTCAAACACGTCCTTGAGTATCCCTAAAATGCCCTATTTCTCTACTACTCCTCGATTGCTCATCCGTACCCTGATGTAATTTCTGGTCAAAACCACACCGGTCTGTATGGTATATCTGGACCCAGGGTGACCCCTCAATCACCCAAACACTCCCTGAGTATCCGAACATGCTCTTCCACTAATATTCCTTCATTACGTATGCGTATCAGAAGGTACACTGTCCGGTCAATACTGAACACCTCGTATTCTACACGACGAGAGCTTCAAGACAATCCCTCCAGCGCCCACTGGAACCAAAAATGGTCCATTTATCGCCCGAATACACCCCTGTGCATCCCTAAACTGCCCGCTACTACGTTTCGACTGCACAGGAGCGTCAGACGACTTTTCCAATCAATACCATACCTTTCGTAGTCTACATCACCAGTACTTCATGACGATGCCCTGCATGGTCCATTGGGGCCCAGGGTGGCCCCCGAGATTACCCAAACATCCCCCTGCGCACACAAAAAGTGTCACCTTTCTGGCGCACCATGACGTCACTTCCAGTAAAATCTACTCCAGTCGTAGTCTACTCGCCAAAAGCCTCAATACGACACATCGCACAACCCATTGGTACAGAGAAGTGCCTACCTAGACCAACCTTTTATTCTCGGAAAATCCCACTTTTGCATCCATCCCATCGATCACGTGACCGGAAGTGACGTTGCGCCGGATGAAACCAGGAAATATCATCTGTGAAAGTCCGTGTGGAATTCTTAATTCTTCTACAGGAAATTGGGATGGAACTCCGAGGTATTTTATGCTGGAAAAACAATAAAACACTGGAATTCCTATGCGAATGTCTGTGTGGAATTCCAGGCCCTTCCATTGGAAAATGGGCCGACATTACAGCGATTTCATTGTTTTTCTTCATTTTTTTTGTTGATGTCATTTCCGATCCAAATTACACTAATCGTAGTTTACTCACCGAGAGCTTAATTACGACACCCTGCAATCGCTCAAACACGCCGGTTCCCCGCACAGCCGAACATGCATTCACTTTACTATTCCTCTGCGCCTGCATATCATGCCGTCATTTCCGGTCAATGCCCCATCCATCGTAATTTACACGACAAGAGCTTCAAGATGAGATCCACCACCGCCGACTGATGCCACGAATGGTCCATCTATCCAAATAAACCCCTGTGCACCCTTCAGACTGTCTGCTTGTGATACTACACGTCGACCGTGCATGCGCACCATGACGTCATTTCCTGTCAATATCACACCCATCGTAGTCTACACCACGAGGGCTTCAAGGATGATACCCCTCGGCCAACTGGGGCCAGGGTGGCCCATATGTTTCCCAATCATGATTCTGTACACTCAAAGGGCCAGCTTTTTATATTACTTCTCGTTTTGCGCATGCGCACCGTGATCATCTCCGGTAACAAAATATCCAGCTTCACTAGTATAATAAACGAGGAGAACTTCAAGACGACACTCCGCTCGATCAATTGAGACCACGTAGGGCCCATCTAGACCAATTTGACAAGATTTCCGCAATTTCGGATGTAAAGACCGTTTTCCGCATTTATTTCTCGGAAAATCCTACTTTTGCATCCACTCCACCAAGCACGTGACCAGAAGTGACCTTGCGCCGGAGGAGACCAGAGGGCACGTCAACCGGACGTGACGTCATCCTAGTTGCATCCCGCCTTTCTCAATTTACCCTCCTGAACAATAATAGCATATTTCCACTTTATACTCTACTGTCGACTGATTATAGGATCAGTTTAACCCAGTTAATAATCTAGTGATACAAATTTTTATTGGTTCATCAAGAATCATTCCCATCCTCACAGACAGTATTTGTTTAGGTTTGTATGCCTAACGTAGGAGAATAGATTTTAATTTTGTACTTCATAACGTTTCGCATAAAATTACTGGATCTTGAAACGAGGACCATGATTTTATCAGAAAGATGAATGAATGACTAAAAACACGCACGTTTCCCTTTAGTGAATTAGATATCAAGGATCAAGACGGTATGGGAAATTTAATCAGGTTTGTGTTGGAACAAACGGTATCTGATTACTCTGCTTTGTGGTCGTCCATTTTACCGGCACGGTACTGAAAACGTCGGGGCCAGAGTGTGTGTGTGTGCGAGTGTGTCGGTGGAAATTTTCCGATTTCCGAAAAATAGTTTACTAGATTTACCGGGGATGCACGGGAGTGATTAGGCTACTTGGAAATTATCGAAATTTAAGTATCGGTAATTTTTTATATCCGTTACACCCTTTTCATCCTCTATAATGCATGTTTGAATACTCCGTTTCAGCCCTGCACGCATATTAGGGCATTACAGTTATAAAACAACCCGTTAAAAATAACAGCCAATGAACGGAAGGCGTTATAGCGTACTTCGTCGGGTTCACAGCCAAGCCGACCTTATAATTAGAATACACCGTATAACGGTTTCTTTGATGAGCTCGCGGGAAGGACACGTGGGCGTCTCCCCAGTCAAAACAATCACGGCTCTCACAACTTAAGTTCAAAGGGGATGACATACACGACACATTGCCTGGTTCTAATTTTTTTTCAAATATGGACATATTCGGAAAGTTGACAAGTTGACATGGCTTCGTTCGTTCCTACACTACGCCATGATGCCTCTCAATGAACTTACATGTAAACTCCGGGATCACACGTCTCCATGGGTCGTTCGGCTCTATCAGGCAATACACCAACCCCTCCCCACGCTCTGTCCGCTGCTTTTATCGAGTTCGGCAAAGAGTTTCATTGGCGTGAAGAGCTGATCCGTATGCAATCAGTCTTCAAACATCAACGGCCGGTTGAATTTCTCCTGCATTATATTCGTACGTGTCACGTGATCAGCAACTTTTCGTGCGGATCACGTGACCCGTACGAAGATCATGGCGGTAAAGACAAAGAATTCAACCGACCGTTGATATTTGAAGACTGATTGCAGACGGATGAGTTCTTCACGGCAAATCAAACTCTTTGCCGAACTCAATAAAACCAATAGACAGAGAGTTGGGAGGGGTTGTTTTATTGTCGGATAGATCCGAACGACCCATGGAGCCGTGTGATCCCGGAGTGTGCATGTAAGTTCATTGAGAGGCATCATGGCGTAGTGTAGGAACGAACGAAGTCATGTCAACTTGGCTACATAAGATCACGAAGGATGTTCGGAAATCTTATAGTCCTGGCGAATTCGTCTTCTGTCATGGCTCGGGTTTTTCACACTTTCATCCCCAGGAAATATCTCCAGTCTATTTGTCTCCATACACACTATTCAACTCTCTCGTATATTTTCTTTTGAAATCCAAAAATATTCGCGTGGAACTTCAAACCCACACATAAAGAGTAAAAGAAATTATGGGTCGAAATTCCAACTGACAAGATTTGTTGTTATTATTTTTTTTGGTGGGAATTCATTTTTACATAGAAATTATGAAAATTGTGAAACTGAAAGTACACTCATAGTTACTGTAAAACGGATGAAAAAATCACCTGTGAAAATCCGTGTGGAATTCCGTGTTCTTAGGCCTACGCAGGAAATTAGAAAAAAAGAACACACTGGAAGTCCATCCGTCTTGCGAATTTCTATGTGGAAGTCCAGGCCCTTCCATAGGAAAATGGGCCGAAATTTCAGCGATTTTATTGTTTTCCCCATATTCTTTTGTTGGTATTCCAACGATTTAATGATAAACGTAATGAAAATTTCAAGGTCTTCGAGCGAAAATACAGAACTTCCATGTGAAATTCCACAGTCATCCCTGGGAGAGGATGGTGCAGTCATTTTCTGGAAAAGCCCTAGACTGATCAAAAGCAATCTCAACAGTCCTGCCTTCGTGATAATGAGTCCCGCGGAACACGCGTGTAAAGGACCCTGTGTAAAAGTACAGAGGAGAATAGAATAGAATTTTATTGTACAAAGACGCTCTCTTGTACTAATATTAACGAGTTAACCCTATCTGTCCTGGGCGATTTGGGGTGTACCGCAGCCTGAGGGTGGCGCAAAGGCCCCCCATATATTTTCGCTATCGCTAATGTTAGAGGGCTGAAACTTACCACACTATATCTTTGGGTCAAACTCTACTAGAAAATGTAAAAAACTCCAAGATGGCCGCCATGATGACGTCACTGTGACGTCATTTTCAGAGAATTTTCAATTTTTTATATTTTTGTATTTTCTTCGCAAAAACTGCATGATAAATTAGTAAATAATAATCTGATATGAAATAAAATAGCTTTTACCCACTTTTCCAAACACAAAAGCAAATTTTTTGAAGAAATATGACAAAAACATCACTTTTCTGGTACCTCACATGGGCGCCATTTTGAATTTATCCATGATCCTCTGCTTGGTGGCTCTTGCAAATATGCTCAAAATGACCCAATATGATAATCTACCCCCCCCCCCCGCCCCACACACACACAGGCCAGGTAGGGTTAACTACTAGCATGAGCAAATTAACCAGTAGGACTAGCCGAAGTGTTTATGTTGGCATTTTTCTTTTCAGAGCATGAGTGTACGTAGGAAGCCACAATTGACGATAGTTCTGGGGTGGATTAATCCATTTAATAACTGAAACAGGTTAACTTGAGATACATCTAAATGTTGAATATTACTGAGGAGACAGTTCCAAAGTGTCATAAAAGGGCAGACAAGAAGAAAATGTTTTTCATCTTCCACCTCACCAAGAGGACGGTGCATACATAGTCTCCGATCTGGTGGAACATCTATATATTGCCCCCTCTCTATTTTCAAGTTATGGGCACTCAATCTGAGGTTGATAATCGACCTATTGAACTTTTTATTATTGACATGCAAGAAATAAACAGACATTGAGATGTCATGCTTCACAATTCCATAATTCTAGGGGAGGTAATCCTATTTTGGAACGGTAAAGTTATATTCAGTCCCTGGTTACGTCCCTTGCATCAAATTTGTTGTGGCGCGTACTCTCGCGTCACTTCCGGGCAGGGCGTAAGGATGACAATTTACAGTGTGTACATAATCAACAAGGCAGGAGGATTAATTTATCATTATGACCACACCAGCTCCAGGCCAGAAGTGGAGAAGGTGTTTGGGTACCCCTTGGAGCTAGTCCTTAAAATTTTCGATGAGAAAATAGTCGTTGCATTCGGAGAAAGAGATGGCGTGAGAGGTAGGCCTACATTTCTTGTTGTTGTTGTTGGTGGTGGTGGTGTTTTTCATGGGCACTCAGCGTGTGTACAGTGCATTGCACTTGCAATTCTTCTCTCAGTTATGTCACAGTACTACTAAGGTCAAACTACCAACTTAGTAGGCCAACTGACAAAATCGCCAGAACGAGATATTAACATATGTATGGTAGGTTACTGTCTGTCTCACATTACGATGGAATGGGATTCTTCTCAGAGAAGTGAAATTCCCCACAGTATCTATATGTCATTTGTGCATTTTTATTCTTAAATTTGAAGGAAATCTGTTCAGAATCAAAGAAAATCTTCAATACCTCTCATGTTACTTTCAAAGCATAATGCTGTTGGGCTTTAGGCACTATGAAAATAACATTTTTTTTTTTTTTTTTTATCCTGAATAGATTTTTATGAAATTTCAGAATAAAAATGCACAAATTACATGTAGATACTGTGGAGAATTTCAATGCTTTGAGATGAACTGGCTACAGTATTTTGCCGAAAACCGCATCCCATCGTAATGTGAGACAGACAGTAGCTGAAAGGATCTATGATAACAGTGGACAAATCAATACGGCCTGTATTGAAGTGCGAGTTGATGCCAAGTACATAAAATGATCAATCTGGAGATATCAGTTGGAATTGGCAGAGAAATACACTTATAGCCTGGTATTTGCATAAGGTCTAGCCTTTTCACATAAAAAAAAAAACATTCATGTGATTAGACTAAACATGAGGAGTAAGAAAGAAAAGAAGTTTATCATTTCTTTGATAGGCATTCCAACTTCTGTGGAGCTAACATGTGGTTGGACATACTTCCAATTTTTTTTTATCATGTTCACATTGCAGTAATTGGTATTTATCTCATCATGCCCATTATTGTACCAATACCTGTACAGTAACTGTTTTTCAATTTTCTTTCATCAACAGTTGGCCACGCTGTTCTGGCTATTAATGGCGTACCAGCAGAGGGGCGTGTCCTGAAAGATGGGCGGGACATCCTAGAGACATTGGCTATGGAGGAGAACTACCCTATTAATATAAAGTTTGGACGGTCCAAGCTCACCACCAATGAGAGGATCATGCTTGCTAGCATGTTTCATTCGTAAGTGCTATTAGACATGTTAGATGTTGTCCCTCTAACCAAGCAAAACAAACTACAAGTACAAGTGACCACATACTTCTGTTGCTTTTTGGCTTTCAGAGGGATGTATACATTGATGAAATAATCAGACGTGGAAAAATAAATATTCAGTCTTACCTGATATTTACTGTCTTATGTTATTTTGTTTCCCCTACCAATGTAATCTATTTTAATACTTTGTTTCATTTCAGACTGTTTGCAATAGGCTCGCAGCTGTCTCCAGAGCCACGCTCATCAGGCATTGAACTCTTAGAAACCGATACATTTAAACTTCACTGTGACCAAACAATGACCGGTAAGACAGGACTCCTAGAAACATTTAATTATGCCTCAGTGATAGAAACAATATGTATTTATGCTTCAACAATACTTAATTATGCCTCATAGAAATGATACTTAATTATGTAGAAACTGTATTTGATTATGCCTCACAGAAAAACATATTTGACCATGCCTCATAGAAACAATATTTCAATGTGTTGAAGGGACATGGCATCCTTGCGAGTCCGTGTATAGCATGGGTTAAGATGGTTTAGGACTCAAAACATTGTCTGGTGACCTACCATTGAGAAGACATTGAGGTCTTCGATCTAGATTTTTCTGTATTCGTGCCCAATTACCACCATGTCAGTACATTTGGGACAAAATCAGGATAAATAAATTTTCCTCATGCAAAGCTACACGAATCCCACAATATATGAAAAGTTGAAAAGCCAGGTGGCTTCAGTATAAAAACATCGTGATTGTCAATTTGTCATTTATATAAAATTAATCAGGTTTTCGAAATTGTAAGAACCACGTATTACCAATACAAAACAAGTTTTAGGAGAAAAGTTTACCCAGTGACCAATTATAAATTTTTAGTAGTGATTCTTCTACATTGCGTTGTTTAATTTTTAAAATAAAAATATGGTGCCTTCGATCTACCTTTGTCTGTACAGGGCTTTGAACATCCATGTATCCCCCATTATCTTCTAAGACCTGTGAGGTCAATTGTTTCCCCTTGATGGTCTCTTTTGTGTCGAAGATGGGAAGTGACATTGTGCTGTACGACCATGACATCACAATGTTGTTTGAGTACTGAACCACCTTCATGACCTTAAAACTGGCTGGCTTTCTACTACCTACATGAAGCTTGCTACCCGGCAAACTCTGATCCTCGGATTATGATTAATCGTGTTTCTGCATTCACCCAGCATAACTGCCTGGGAATGGCAAAATAATATCTGTGTTATGAAGTCAATGCAGTCGATCATCTGTTGCAGTGGCTAATATGCCAGTGAAGGCACAAAGCTCATTATCCACTGTTTGCAGGGTAGTCAATCCGCTGAGACTTTTGACTGGTTTGAATTTTATCACTGGCAAACTGCCATTGATGTCAGGCTGAAATTGACATTGGGTGTCAAAGCAAAAACTGCATGCTGTGGATATTGACATGCTAATTCAAAACAATCATTGGAAGGGGTGGGGTGTTTTAGCAACCATGAACATGCTAAATAGTCAGTGTAATACTAAATAGGTTATTTTGATAAACTTGATATATTTTTTTAATAATTTAATAAGGATTTTTTGATTTAAGTCCGCATGGGCACAAAAAATCAGTTCCTAATTCCTATTATCATTGAGTGTACATGTTTGTAACTCATAGCGATGAAGGTCTTTACTACTAAGGCCTAATGATTACTGTAGACAGTTTTCATCAGTTTGAAAGATATAATGCCTAATTGTTAAATTATGGTTACAGCCTGTCAGGGTGTGGTAACAGCTTACAGATTCGATACTTTTCTGTTATTTTCCTCCAACCCAGGAATCAAGTTTATAGTGGTGTCTGACCCTCGACAAATGGCGGTAGATGTACTTTTGAAAAAATTGTATGAAGTTTATGCTGATTTTGCTCTGAAAAATCCGTTTTACTCTATGGATATGCCGATTAGGTAAGTTTGTACATGCTGTAGGTCCACACACATTCTCCACTAATCTACCACATAAAGAACTATTGGCGTGACAGCTCCTGCGCTTAATATCCAAATCTCACGCATCTGGGTATTGTCATGAAATTATTTATAAAATAACCGACCAACAGTCAAAATTGCTCCAGTTTACAAAAAAACAATCTGTAACTTTAAAAACTTCCTAGACTTGGTTAAGGATGTCCGCTGGTGGTGAATCAAAGTAATTAACTTTTTGAATAATGTGTGTTGTTGCATTCATAATTGTGTAATATGAGGAAAAATAAAGAAAAGAATATAGGTTGGTGTGCATTTTTTAGCTGTAGGCAACGTTAAGTGGACTGACCCATGCTCAATTTGATAACCCAGAAAGCATAGGGAATAGCCCTAGTTTTGAAGCATATTCATGAAATATTCATATAAATAGTATTTAGCTTTTTCTTATATTCTAACTGTTTGCAGATAATCACAATGTCTATCAAAATTTAGCAAATTGGATGGATGTTGGTGTGCAAAATTCTCGGCTAGAAGGCTTTTAAAGGAAATCCCCATCTCTTAACCTAGGGAAGGGAGATAACCCAATAGAAAAACAGGCAAAATGGCTGCCCAAGTCAAAAACCACCAGCGGACATCCTTAAATAGTATTAATTTATAGGCTCCATGAAGAATGAACTGTAAATGGTCTGCTGTTATCGTGGTTGTATGGAATGATAAAGGTGAAAGATTTTATGAAATGGCGTCTAGCATTCCACATTTTTCAGGGGCTCGTAATCCCGATTAGAAATCTCATACCTGGGCAAAATTTAAAATTGAGAGGTCTGCACATAACCAACATCCTTCCACATTCTATCTTAGATTAGCACTCACTATTTTTGATTATGCTTTCAACCAAATGAAAAGTCCACTATCCATATGAATTACCTTCACACTTAAAAGTTAAACTTACTGTGTTATGCCAGTTGTCACCCCATGGTGGACATTTGTCACTCGGATATGTCAAAATGTTGATTTCATCCAAGTTTGCATTCCTTCAAAAGCATCAGGATTGGCATGGTTACAAACCACAATGCAACAGAGTTGAATAAAATAGTATGTAAGATATTATCTTTATTCTGTTCATCACAGGTAAAATAAAATAACCTGAAAGAGAAATACATGTACAATTGAAAAAATATTGCACTCGGGGTAGATGTGCATCAAAACATTTTGAATGCATTGGCAGATATCCTTTTTCATATGCCTGCCACAAAGGCAGACATATTATGTTTTCATGGTTTTCGTGATTTCCGTCTGTCCATCTGTTCAGATCTGGTCTATATCTGTGACAGTTTTCTATCTACAGTTGCAATTATTCTTGTCATTGGATATCTTAAAGGGGGTTAACTCTGAACATGAAATACTTTATCTTCTTTGGAAAGAGTTACCTACCTTGTACCAGGCTTGATTGAGTCTCCTACCCATATTGAGGAACTTGAATACAGTTCCACAGGTTTTTGTGTTTTTTTTCTTCAAAAAAATACAGAATACTAAACATGCAATTAATATATTAATGTATTAATTATCATACATCATATGGAACATTTTGATACGAATATGATAATATGATATGTGGACATTACAAAAGACAGTACCTGACAATTTCTAATTTTACATGTAGAAGCACACAATGCCTGGCCAAGAACCATGTCAATATCTTTCAAGAATTAATCTATCTTTTTTCTGTTGCAGGTGTGACCTGTTCGAGACCAACTTACAGGCAGCTCTAGAACAAGTAGAGAGATTAGGAATCAGTAATGTCTAGCTGATGTCCCCATTTGTTATCTGTTCTCATGTAATTAGTCGGAGGTGAGGTGGGAAGTGGGGTGGGGTGGTTTCGTCGCCTGCAAACAACCTCATGATTTGATAATCATGGAGACCTAAAGCTAGAGATTCTTAATTTTTATCTTCACTTTTGTGTTCATGTCATCTATAGGCTGGCCTATACTGACTCAGCCCAAAACCAGACAATGTGCCTAGAAGATGTTAATTATCCCTATAAAATGTTGTAATTTCATGCACTGTATACACATAGGTGAATATGAACAGTTGGTTGGTTGGTTGTTTGAAGTTTAACGTCGCACCTAACCTTATTGGTCACATGGCGACGATGACCCAAACAAACATACCCTAACAAAATCCTAACCCCAACAAAAACTTAACCAAAACTACAAAAAAATTTGAATTTCGAATTTTGAATATGAACAGATTTATATTGGCTGCTATGATGATATTGCCATATGTACCATTAGCCAATGAAAACACAAGAATTCTTGACCAGAATTGACCAATCAAGTTCCTTGATCAGGGGTCGAAATGTTCAAAATAATTTACCTGTCACAAATGACAGTTGACAAAATGTTTACCTGTCACCTTCAACAATTACCTGAACATGCGATCATTGAAATTGTCAACTACATGTAATTCAAGATTAATGACAAAGCTACAGGTTGCAAGCTACCCATAAATTAATGAGACTAATTAGCAGCTGTTTCGAGTGAATTTTGTCAATGATATATTTTGAACACCAATAAAAAATAAAAATAAAGAATTTTTGGCTACCTGTCACTGGAGACAGGTACTTTATCTCTTTCTAGTCTCTTTCAAAAATTACCTGTCAGGGACAGGTGGACATGTGTAAATTTCGACCCCTGTTGATGTATTTGAATTTCTATAAAATCCATGTAATCATTGTGATCACTTACATGTACAGACCAGCTTGTAACCTTGTTATATCAACAATGCAGAAAGGACGATGCCTTCTTAAAAATCTTGTTGAATACTCTGAGACAACTTTGAGATAATTCAAGCTGAAGATATGCAGATTATTTTGAAGGCATTGGCGTCTAAGAAGAGGTGTGAAGCGATTAAATATCGGAGAGCTTACCCTATTCTTGGGTTAAATTGCGCATGCTGGAGGAATGGAGTAAAACTAGCTAATTCCATGCATGCCTAATACTTGAATGCCCTTGTAGAAAATCCTGATTTCAAACATACATGTACAAATATATTTATTTCATGCACTTTCAGCACAAATAATGTCAGAATGTGGATGTAAATGTCAGAAAGCACATTATTGAAGGACCTTACATGGTCGCCATTCTGCTTTTGTTCGTGATCCTTTGCAAGTCAAAATACATGTAATTTTTTTTGTATTTACCTTTGATTCAGAGCTATGAAGAAACACTCACAAAGGGATCTATTCTGGGAGAAAGAATTGATGTGCTGTATATTCAATCATTCATTACTTGAACTATTCTAAGTAAACCAGGTGACTCTTTTCTACCTTGCGACATCTATGGATACAGCTCATTTCTGATAGCTAGGTAAATGGGCACTCAGCCCCTCAACCTTCAAACAGGGTTGTCGCCCCTTCTGCCAGTCGATTGACTGGCAGGAGGGGAGATAACCCTGTTTGGAAGTTGTCAGCTCCTGTGGCGTACATGAAGCCAAAGGGCATGCATGATGTGCGATCTCAAACCTCTATTGTAACACGAATAAGTACTTTCAGAAATGATCAGTTTTGTCTTGAGTCTCTTAAATGTGAAATAAAACAAGTTGTAGCAATGATGCATGGTATCAGGAAAGAAAGTTGGATAAGGAGGAGAATTATGGAATATATGAAAGTCATAGTAGGATAAATCTGTCGCAGAATGATTGTGGGTGATTCCCACAGGCTACCAAATAGACTCTATCGCCATATCGTTTGTTTTTGCAACTGCGCAGCGAGGTCACGAAAGGTCATTTGTACCAACGGCCGCATTCTGGCCCATTTGCGTAAGATGGCCATGATCCCAGGGTCAGTCTTACCGCGTATAGATGACCGAGATGGTTACAGGTTGATTCTGGCCAGGTTGAAAGTGGTTCATATCTCGGGGGGAAAAGTACTTTTTCTGTGGAACTAAATTGTGTTCAGGGTAAATAAATATCTGGAGTACAGTTGCACAAAATATCAACTGTTGCCTATCTTTCCAACGTTAAAAAACTTCCGATTTGGTACAAACGGGAAGTTCACGAAAACTTGCGCAGACGCTGTGCAGTTGCAAAAAATTGAAATGCGCAGTCGCTGCTCAGTTGCAAAAAATTGAAATGGCAATATAGTCTATTGTTCCTTTTTCTCTCAAAAGTCATCCCATATTCAAAATAGTTCATTGGCGATCAGTATGCCATACCAAATGATAATTTCTTCAAATCACTTGTGATCATCACCATGCGCATGGAGAATTTGATCAATGATGTTTCTGTATATGTTGTTATAACAAAGGACCAAGCCAGCGGTCTTGAAGCCAGTCTGCAATACAGTTGATTGGCAATCAATGTCATAGACAGCGAGATTATTAAATCTATTTGTCACATAATCATGTTCAGGTAAGAGAAAGTTGTTCAACCACACTCAATTCACCAGGAACTCAAGAGCATGGATAACTTGACCCATTACCCCGAACAAGTATTCGCCTATTGTGAGTTGATTGTGGTTTTGATTCCGAGGCTGTTTGAAACTCTTAGAAATATGTAATTCTTGTGAATTTTCCAACCAAACATCTAATAAATGCCAGATGATGTTAAATGAAATCTATCAAAGTTATCATTTTTCCATCTTGAAAAAAAAATGCTCCTTCACTCAGCGCGTGATCTAGTCGCTTTGATACAAAATCTTTGATACAAAATCTGCCCCCCGGTCTACATCACCGGACGTTTCGTATCATACAGAATTATCCTTGTTCTGTATAAATGTATCAAACTGTGCAATGTAAGATGTACATGTAATGTATATATGTAAACAATGTAATATATTGTAATACACTAGATAAAAGGTAAATACATGTATTGACTTGTTTCTGTTCGTAGTTGCAGATAAAAAGAAAGATGGTGAATTATCACTACTTTTATGGATGATCTTTGCTGCGACGTTAAGTGACCCTATTTAGTGACATGGTCCATATACAGTGTACATCATGGAAACTTTGTTATCATGTTTCCCATTTTTATACGCCTGCAAAAACGGATGTGTGGCGCAATATTTGATGGTTTCCGTCTGTCCATATGTCGCGTCGTCCATCTCCGTTTCGTTTATTTATTCATGTCCGGTCTATATCTGTGACAGTTTTAATCGCATTATATCTCCACTGCTGGAAAATCTTTTTGGTCCAATGGGGTCCTTCGAATTCGTGTTTAAATGTGTGTTTGAATGACTCGATTTAGACCCTTTTTTTTTCGCGAAATCGCACATGCTGCGGATTTCAATTTCATACTATAATCATAACACAATAGAGATAGAACTTCACATACTGTGTACATATATTTTCTCTTGCCGTTACCATGGTTACATATAAAACATAATTATATTTAGGATATTTTATTTTTTCGATTTCGCCTTATCGTACCATTTCGTTTCTATCCAGACTTGCCTGGGTTAGCGGTGATGCGATTTTCTTGCTTAAACATTTGCCATGTGACCAGTCATGCCAGTTGACAAAGAGTGCTGGGTGACGGTATGTCGATATTTCGCGTGGTATGTTTCTGTTTGTTCGAGTTCGGTAACAAGCTGTTGATGAATATAACAGTAGCTTTTATCCCTTAATGCTTTTTGTCCATTCGGGTGTTTCATTGTTTTTCACACGGACGCATAACTTGTTATTTTTATGTCCTTTTTGTTGTTGGAGAGCGAGATATTTCAATTTTCTGAAAGCAATAAAATGAACATTTCCCAACTATAATTACTAGCTGCAGGGTATCAAAAAATCAGCCATACGACTGAAATGACATTTGAATGGATTTTGTGGAAATTGCCAATCTCGGTGTTGATTTTTGTGGCATCCTTTGTTTTTATATCTCTAAAATAAAAGTCGTTCTCAGCCTGGGGTTCACCCACGCGAATTGCATCCATCGGGTGATTGCTCTTTCCATTTCTAATTCTTTTAGGCCATACCGAATAAAACGAGCCACATGATAGCGAAATATGCCGGTTCTTTCCACCTATCTGACTTGGCACAATGAAATCACTTTCAAAGTCATTTCTGTTGTAAAAATAAAACCGCCTCTGGCATCTCAAATGTGAAATGGTTTCGATGTTTGGACAACGCCAGGCAGACTCCCTCCTTCTCCTTCTCGTCTTCTCTTTCCGACTTTCGTTTATTTAGTTCCTTAACTTTTCAACAGATTGACCGATTTCTCCCAAAGGAGATAGTACGATATGGCGGCATTTTGGTCTATACGTGGTACGGTTGAAATCGAACAAACAAAATGTCCTATATATGTTCACAATATGTGAAAGTTCTACCTCGATTTCGTTCCGCAGCATGTGCATGCTATTTTGTGAAAAGGAGTCTAAACCGAGTCATTCAAACACACATTTTGACGCGAAGGACGCCTTGGACCAAAAAGAGTTTCCAGCAGTTTAGATATAATGCCACCGTACCGTACGTACCAGGTTAAATAGCGTTTTGGTTCATGGGGTCCTTCGTGTCTAAATGTGTGTTTAAATGACTCGATTTAGATTGGGTTTTTTTTCACGAAATAGCACATGCTGCGGATTTCAATTTCATGTCATAACTATAAAAATAACGCAATCGAGCTAAAACTTTGACATCTTGTGTTCATATATTTTCTCTTGCCGCTACATTAAAAATAGTTATTTTTATGGCATTTTATTGTTTTCGATTTCAATTGCACCGCGTATAGGCCAAAATGCCGCCTTATCGTACCATCTCCTTAGTGACGGGGTATAATTATGGAGTCACGCAAAGGTCGAGTACCAAAACTGAGGTCAGTAGAGCACTCTAACCTGCAAATCAGGAAATCGTCGGAATTCGTTTTGTGTTTAAACCCCCGGTGCCTCCCCTTCCCCCATCCAGCGGGAAATTGTTAAAACCTTGTTGTATTACTCCTGCCCAAAACTAGGGATTGTGATCAAACTTGAGGTAATAATGGCAACAAGAAACTTATTCAGGTCGAAATATCGGGGCCACTGAGGATAACAAAAATATCCCCAGCCACAAACAAGATCATGGGCTGTGTACATATTGGGTTAACTCCTGTTAAGAAGGCTTTCATTGGTGGAGTAAGCCAGTGAAACGTAGCCTGATCTATGGGGATCACATTTCCATATTTTCAATCAACAGGACTATCTTCCCCGAACGAAGGCGCAGAGTAGTAGCAACAGGGCAAATACCCCAGTATTTCGAATCTGCCCTATGGAAGCATTTGTAATAGAGGGCAATAACACAAAAACGATGACGTCAAAATATTCAGTTATCGAGGGTCTCCAAAACCAAAACAGTATTATTTCTCCGATCTCCCGTAACTTCCGAATTTGAGGTCAGTTCCGGTCACGTGCACCTTGCACGGTGGATGCAGAAATAAAATTCCGGGGTAAATCCGAAAAAAAACTTGCTTTGCAGGACATGCCGCCAAAAAGCCGCAATTCCAGAGTGAACATGAACACAAGGATTTTGTCTTGTGGAGCAAAGTATAGAATATAGGTAAGTCAACCGTAAGACCTGTGCTGGGCGTTTTTGGGAATAGGCGAGCCATCTGTAATCAAACGCGTCGTGCAGGGTATCATCTTGAAGATTTCATTGGGTAGGTTGAAGCTGTGGTGGTTTATACCAGAAATGATATCAATCTGCGTATATGCAGTCGGAAACTCATAGACAACGGGCAGTTTCGGGTGTGAGTTTTGGGGTAATCGTCAATTTTTGCGGAGCAAAGTATAGAGTGTGAGTATTTAATTTATTTGGTTGACGCTGTAAAGGGAGGGGTCTCGGGCCGTTTGTTGACTTTCGCCGGTAAAGGTATGTGCATGCGCACTCGACAAAAATGCCTGTGGTGGGCATTTTGGGGTATAGATTAGTCATACCAGGGCCAAATGCGCCGAGCAGGATGTCGTCTTGAACTACTCGTGGTTTAGATTCAGACTGGCGTGAATTTTATTGGAAGTGACGTCACGGTGGGCATGCCAGGTCATACCTGCTTGAAACGGGCCGTGTGGGGTGTCATATTGAAGCCCAGACTGCGGTGGTCATTTTTTGTCACGTCATTCTACGGCGTTTTCAGAGAGTTGTGGGCCATGCATGGTCCACGTGTGTCGTGCTTGTTATCCTATTGAAGCGCTTGTGATATACAGCCATACCTCGGAAGTCAAGAAATACCTCGGTGGACGCAGATATATACAATAGGATGTTGTGACGTGACGACGGCTGTCATGGAGGTGGTGATGGTGGCGGTGGTGTGGTGTCTGTACATGTAGTGGGTTAACAAGTGCCCATCGTCAGTTCATATCTACTATCCCAGTAAACAACTTGTCGAGTACGTGTACTTTCTGTCAGAGAACCTTCACTCGTCGAGAAAATGTGCTCGGTTACATGCAATGTAAACACAGCCCAGATACACAGCCAATTCCTGCTATGGGTTCATCGAGTTGGGTAGCCCATTCCTATACGATGACGATCAGCTGTCAAGACGGGGTGTGAAAAAACGTCCTGGATGACCTAATTATTTTGCGGATAAGTCTATTGATATTCATGCTGTGGCGATCGAGGGCGTTGAGCAGGAACACTTACAACAGTCGTACATTGAAATGCGGCCTTTATGAGCAGTACATTGAAAGACAAACAGTCATGGTCCTCTATGAGCAGTATAGCTTGTTTCCACTGAAAGTGAAGAAAGACCGAAAGCACCGAGCCCCCATGAAAATCAAGTGTCACTTGTAAGAGGACATGGGGTTACCGCCCAGCGAGGGTCTGATAAATGCGGTAAAAATGCGCAGACAGCTGTTCCAGGACATGTCGCCGTTACAGTGCGCTGGAAGACGCTTAGGATAAACGGTAGAGGGACAAGAGCGAACATGGCCGAAGATTGAAACGACACATTGAATGGCGACTTACCACTGGACAAGAGCAACCGTGGAGTTGTTAACACACAAAGACAATGCACACCATCATATACCTACCCAGAGCTCCCCCAGCTTGGGCATGATGTAACATTGGAGACAATAAACTACCGGTATATGAACACTGGTGAACGTGTAGTTGATTTTCATTCCATCTGACTTGTCAAAACGTGATAGGAATTGACTGGTGACGAGTAAAACATAGGAAGTTACGATGGGGCGTTAAGCCATTAAGTTAGGGCGATACGGCGTTACGATAGGGCGTTGAAGCGAACGTTAAGGCGTAACGAGGGAAGTTGACGAGCGTCATTGCGTTTCGCTGAATTGGTTTTCATTCCGTGGGATACATAGACTGATGAGAGCTTCTGAACTATCCCACAAAGGCGCATTGGTGTGCTTCAGACGGGCATTAAGCATTCACAGGGCGTTATGGCGTAACGATGGGCGTTATGGCGTAACGATGGGCGTTAAGGCGGAACATCAGGCGTTGACAAGCGTCACTGTGTTTTGCTCCATTAATGTCCATTCCATGGGGTATCTATAGCCATCAGGGCTTCTGAGCTATTTCACTAGGGCCTTCAGGGGTTCAGTCAGACACTGGCGGGCGCCAATGCACGTTTCCCAGATATTACGATATGATGCGGTACCATAACAATATACATGGATACAAAAACGAGGGACTATCCACTCACGCCGAATTTGCCCTGTCTCTATCACGAGTGGCGTGTGCATATGCACCTCGGAAACTGCTCTTTCTCTACTACTTTCCGAGTGTGCATGCAAAACCCTAAACAGCCCATTTGACCCAATAATGGCTCACCTATAAAGAGAACATCACAGGCGTTGCTTCTGAGTGCGCATCTTCACGATGACGTTACCGGGACCGGCCCGCGGCCCCGAAACCGATCCAGTCGTATCTACACTGCCAGCCAAACCGAATAAAAACACACACTCTATACAAGAAAAAATCCATGGGTTCATGTACATTCCTTCATTCCAGTTTATCGGGGGCAAATTCCCTATTATTGTGATGGCCCTCGAAAACAGCCCCATTGCGACGTCATCGATTATTGTGTTATTGCCCTCTATTGCAAAATCTCCCATAGGGCAGTTTTCAAGGGCCTTCAAATTTATAAGGACTTTTCAATTTCTCTATTACAGCGCAGTAAGCTTTTATGGGAATTGCCATAGTTTCTTACGTTTACCCCTCATTCTGAACTGCGCACATTCCCTCTCACCATCGTTAGAAAGAAATCAGGAGTAATTGTCATTTCTCGTCTTCTGTCGCTTTGTTCTTGTTTTCCTATCTGATTGATCTCCAATATGAGGATACCAATCTTCTATTCGCAGAACTGAAGATAAAACAAACAATGTATTATATATTTAAGTCGTCTCGGACATCCACAATTCTCCAATTTCTCCCGAACGCGTTCAAAGTACTTGACTTTTTTCAGTACTAATTAGGTTTAAAGGTCTTTCATATTATTTTTTTGTATTCCAATCAAGTGTGTTCGTCAATTTTTTCTACTTTGCTCATCTTCGTATGAAGTACCTATCTAAATCCACTGACACGAAAACAGCACACGAGAACAGCAAAGCAAAAAATATAAGCCTTCTATTATATATTTGTCTTGGGAATTTTAATCTTCTTGTAAACACCTTACAACGGACAAAAATCGATTAAATCTTCTTATTTTTTCCCCATGCTTTTGATTTCAATTAATCCCGCGGTTTGGATGAGTTTTGTTGGAAGATTGGATGAATGCACAACAGGTCAAATGTCAAACAACAAATTGATAAAGAATACCCGTTTGAGAAAAATGCGGCGAACATTTCAAGATTTACGGATCAATAGAGTTTTAATCAGGAACATTTGGTCTTTCTGGTCATCCGTAAATTTCCTCTAGTGTCATAGATTTGTTATTTATTTTCGTGAATTAACATTGAGCGGGAAATTAAATTGAACCCCCGATGAAAGTCAATTTTGCTCTAATTGGATTTTTTTTCTAATTCAAATGATTATTTCCAAATTTCCGCACAAAATTGTCATTCGCCGTTTACAGGCAGTATTTTTGGCCTCACTCTGAGATATTCGAGGGTCGGAAACACATCTCATCTCCATATTAATCATTGGTATAAACAAATTAGCAGCTTACTCAGATGTACAGATTCGAGATTTAAATGGAATGGACGTATCTCGGTATGACACAAAGCTCATCTGTTACTTGACGCTGATGCGGGCTGGCATCCCCAAATATTCAATCATTTCATTCGCATTGAGTGCTGTCACCAAACCTGATTACCCCCAGCAACTTGAATGGTGTCAGGAAATTACTACAATATATCTAGTCGGAAGTAACATTTTTAACCCCTTCCCCAACCAATTCTCTCGGATGATCTGATTGATGACAGCTTCTGTTGGGGTTGAAATCCATATCAAATGGCCAGTTCTGTATCACATTCATTGCACTGACATATGGACAATTCCTAGACTATAAAGTTAAATTTAATTCTCTCTCTTCCATAGCCTTTAACCAGCATAATTGCATTTGTATATTGATTCTACACATTCCACTGATTGTATAACCATGGTCGACGTAGCTGAGATGGGAAGAGCAATTCTACTACCGGAAGAGTTCGTGGTTACTCTTCTGGCGAATTATATACCAATATAACAGTATATTCCAGAGCAAGAGGTTAGGGTAACAGTCACGCTGACGGTTAATTTGTTATTTCTCTCAAAAATGTTCCATTAATCTCTTCCGGAAGACTCTTCTCTGCTTTTGACTTTTTACTGGCAAATGTTGAGCATTACAACATATAGATATTACATATATATAATTGGCATACTAGTATGTGGTGAACTAGATTGAGTAGTAGTACTGGGGGACTGTATATACGTATTTTCTCCTTAACATGTATATCACCACAATGATTTGACCCTGACCTCTTTGAACCTTGGTCAGTAGGTTGCCGTATTAGGCGATAAGCCAAGGCCCTTGAAATAATCTAGTTTGCGTTTTAATTCACACATCTAACAAGAAAATTTTCCCTATATTATTGTGATAGTATAAGTACCTAGATGCATCTTTCGGTAGATACTTTATGTAAGAGGCTATTCACTGGTTTGAGTCTTTGTGCAGCCGAAAAGGCTCAAGTCTAGACATATTGTTGTCCTCAGACCTGGCTATTGTATGCATTGTCTCATGATTCTTACATGAAGTATAAACCCACCTTTATAGAAAGGGTGGACATTCCGGATAGTGGGCAACTATACGGAGATACTGAGCAAAAATGTGGGAAATCGCCTTATTGGGGGGGTATGATTTGGTATACTTTTAAAGTCAAATTTTTGTTTCTTGTTACCTGATTCATTTGGACTTTCATTCGTTTAGAAAATTGTCAGTAGACGTCAAAGGTCATGACCTACTTTATTTCAGCAAAAATCTATATATCCCATAAATGAATAGCCTTAGATATTTCCAGACCACTATTGCATATGTTTGAACCTGATTATATTGAAGGACGGTGACTGAAGCAGTTGTTAAGCTTAACTATGACCAGCTTAATCTCACAATCTTTATATATTGGGACAAACACCATGTGTCTTAATAATATTTGACAAACTCCAAATTTAGGGGGCGGGGTCTTTCACATGACCACATCTTAATTTCTCATAAAAAAAATCTATGCTACAGCTCTTAATGGTTTTGACTCCTCAGAGGATAGGCCTTCCGCAAAAAATGATTTTCTGTGTCATTTTTCTGCATTGAGATTAGTAAAGATCAAGAGGTCATGACACACATTTATCTACAAAAATCTGTAATGGAACAGCTTGTTGAATCCCAGACCATCAAGCTTTATGAGTTAATTGAGTGGTATAAAAGAATGATATCTGCATCAGTGTTTAAGTAACATTCGGAATTTCATGCGAAATCAATTTATACGAAGTTAGGGTGTATGTGATGTAAACACCCTACTATATTAATCCTATCGGGCCTGGGCTTTTTGGGACCTGTCCAGCCCTGGGGGTGGGGGCACTTCGCCCTCCCCCCCCCCCCAAGTATTTTTCTTACCCCTTGAGCCTTGAGATTTACCACTCTTTACCCGTGGGTCAAGCTCTACCAGAAAATGTAAAGAAATCCAAGATGGCCACTTTGATGACCACACAGTCATTTTCAAAAACGGGTGGGGGGACACAGTAATCCGAAATTGTGGACTACATTCCAATGATAATATTCTGCCATAACTTTTACGGACATGTGAATAAAGGACACACATCTATCGATGGCGTACTATAAATATTATACTGAACAGCGGAGAGAAAGAACGCAAACTAAAAATATAGCGTGATGTAAATTTTATTGATCAGTTGATTATACATCTCTGCATAATGTCGTATAATCTCACTCGGAGTATTGGGTGAGAAAGTAAGTGAGCGATCGAGGCAGTGAGAGAGTGCGTGATGAAGTGAGTGAGTGAAGGAGAAAGTGAGAGATTGAGTTATGAAGTGAGTGAGGAAGCGAGTGAGTGAATGAGGAAGTGAGTGAAGAAGTCAGAGTGAGTGAGTGAGAAAGATCTGTAAGCTGTTCAATGAGTAAGGAATCCTACCATGTATGCGGATGACCATGTTGTCTACTTGACTGTAACTTGTGAAGTTTCGTCAGCCATGTTTGTTAAGTGACTATAATTTGTACAGATCATAAGGTAATTTAGCCTATAGAGAAATTGATTTAACATACCCATTCCATTCTAATCGCCATGGTGCCAGGGCGGACTTTTACTATGTATGAACTTTCACTATATAATTGAACTCTTTGTATGGATGAGAATACTGGAAGGTAAATCAATTCAACTTTTGGAGACTATGACGTGCATGCGGGAGTCATGTTTCGTGACCAAACTTTATAAATACATTCTATCATCCTATACCGCCGCCGCTGCCACAGCAATTTCATTGTAGAGTCGTATAGGTACATGTACAGGGTGGTTGGATGCATGGAGGGAGAATTGACTGATTGGATGAATGTAGGAGAGAGGAAGAAATGATTGGACGAAAGGAGAAATGGAGAGAGTGAGGAGGAATGAGTGGAGAGAGGGAGATATAGTGGGAGTAATGATTGGAGGAATGAATGGAGAGAGAGAGAGAGAGAGAGAGAGATATAAAAAGAAGAAGAGTCTATGTACAAGTTCGTCGGTCTGTTTTGGTCGGGTTATACTGTTAAATATATGTTAATTGTTCATTGTACTTATAATCGCGTTGTTGATCCCTTTGTCTTTGTATCCCTTCGTACGCACAAAGCCGTTCAGCAAAAAAAAACTGGGAGAACCATGGGCGTCGTCAAGATTTTTTGAGATTTTGTCCTTTCCTATGCTCGATTGAGAGAGTACATTACTGTGATGTCCAATATAGGAAAATAACATACAGTTGGGAGTTGAGAGGTAGACCTTCGCACCCTTCACATCCCTAACGACGCCCTTGAGAACTGGGCGGGTTCTTCCTGAAATCTGTGCCTGTAACAGTACTTGGAGTGTGTACTGGGATACAGGATGTCAGGCTACATCCTACATTGCGTGAAGGTCAAGGGATAATATTCTGTATTGAACAACCGTCAGTTCAGTGACATCTGAGGGTCTTGGAATGTCACTAGTGAGTGAAGTTGGTTTTATACTCTAATATTTCACAACTTCAAAGGAAATTGCTCCTTATTCCCAACCGTTATTTTTGCTCATTTATTGATCAACGAAGTGTCAAGGACTACTCAGTAAAGCAATGGATTAGCACTTACAACCAATCAACTTTGTGTCATTTTTTGAACATAGAAGTATTTGCTGATTCGCTGATCAGATATGATTGTTTGGGGACGAGTTGACTCAAGGTTGGGGACGAGTTGACTCAAAGTTGGGGACAAATTGACTCAAGTTGGGGACGAGTTGTCTTGGGGACGAAACGACCTGCATCCACCGTGATAACGAAATTTATTAGCTAGCCATGGTACAAATTGCTTATTCCTATGCTATGAGTACATACACGACCAATCACATGGATGCATTGAAGAATGAGAGGCTACAATGTGCATGTGCAGAGTCTATAGCTAAGTTCCATTTTTTTAATCCTTTGATACAACAGTGCTGTCTACTTCAACATAATAAATAGCTTAACCGAGTCTCCATTGTTCACTGCAATGGATGTAATATCTAGGTGATGAACAAATTACCAGCATGATGAAAACTTACCGTCGAAAACCTTTAACATCTTATTTTGCTGTTCATAGCTAACGTACTATAAAATCGTCTGTATATAGTGTTAATCCTGCTATTCTATACAACAACAACCACAATACATTTTACACTGATCATATCACGTAGGGATCAAGTTACGGCTAGTATCTTGGAATCTGAACAGCGCTTTAACCAGTAGCGAAATAACTTAATGCTCTGCTCTTAGCTCTGGTGTAGCCTTGTCCTATACTACGTGAGACCAATCACCAGATCGAGTTGTTGGGAAAGTGCCGTACGGGCAATATTTGCCGAACCAATTGACCATAACCAATAAAATAATTCGATTCTATGTCCACTTACCTTTCATAAAACACCTTGTTTATCAGCGACTGTCCATTTTTAGTTTTGCAAGACGTCTAAACTCGGACGAGGGGGGTAAAACTGTCCACATCGCCGTTGTGCGTGTAGTGTTTATCGCGAGTTGTTGTGGCGCGTAATCAGTGTTCTGATCGATGTAAAGATGGCGGCGATGTGGATAGTTTTACCCCCCTCGTCCGAGTTTAGATCTATTGCCAAGCTAAAAACGGACATTCACTCCTAAACAAGGTGTTTTATGAAAGGTAAGTGGACATAGAATCGAATTATTTTATTGGTTATGGTTAGTTGGTTCGGCAAATATTGCCCGTACGGCACTTTCTCAACAACTCGATCTGGTGATTGGTTTGCAGCCATAGCGTTGTTCTCACGTAGTATAGAACAAGGCTATACCAGAGCTACTCTGCTCTCTGAACTCTCTCATATAAACACCATAAATTATGGGATTGATGAAATAAGGAATAACAAACAAAAACAAGGCCGCTCTTTCAAAATCCATCAAAACACCAAACGAATTTCCATC